>APFE030139947.1:36107-60432 GCA_000404065.3 Pinus taeda
TGGAAGGACTTGAGATTTTGTCATGTTTTGGGCCTCCAAAAAGTCAAAAAACATGCAAAATTTGACTTTCTGCCACCTTTTTGAACTGCAGAAAGCTGTCTTGGGAGAATTGATTTTTGATAGGGCAAATGAACTCCAAATCCTAAAATTCCAGTTGGGTTGGAAGGTAGACTCATAGACCTTTCCAACAAGCCTACTCTTGCCCAATTTGGCCACCTGAAAGTGCCCCAAACATGGCTCCAAAGGCGCGCGACATGTCAGGCAGAGGCACGCGACATGTTGGGCAGTTTTCACAGGAAATTCATCTACAGCTCAGGAATTCGCCCAGCTTTTGCCAGTTTTGACTTGAGATGGGATTTTTCACCCTCTTTGATGTAATTAATGTATTTTCATGTCACCATGACACTCATTTACCTATTCTAGAAGATTCATGCATGAAATAGCAAACATTTAATGAATGGATTGGTTTCCTAGTTTATAGAGGCAGTTTGTTTTGCTGCCTAGTTATTAGTGCTAAGTTTTAGAAGTGTTGAACAGCTCTAAGAAGGATTGCTCGACCACTAGAGGCAGGGAAGAGTTAGATATTATATAATGTCTTTCATACTCATTTTCATGGTGGACTCTTGAGGGAGAGCTATCTTGTTATATTCACTGTATCTCTGCAAATTTTTGGCTAAGGAAGACCAGGGTTTTGCAGTCCTTTTTGGGATTCTTGTGGTTACATGTATTGATGGTGTGTTTCTCTATGTGCATGTAAGTGTGTTATGCGAATCATTTCCTTTCTTTTCCTTCTGCACATTAAGCAAACGAAGTGTTAAAGTAAGAATTCATGACTGTCATGCTGTGCTTTTAAGTTTGTTTAATTTCAATGTTTTCTACTGTCTAAAGAGAATTCAAAGTTATTGTTTGCTCTCTTTAGCTTTCTCACCTGTCATCCTAATCATCCACTTCAATCAAAGGCATCAATACTGTCTCCTACCTCGCCCCAAGGAACCCCCTGCAGAAATTGTGTCCAATCCCCGCACCCAAAATTGCCATCCCCTCAATTTGCCACCAAAAACCCTAAAAACCCCAAATCAACCTTTTTGATCAGTTTACTAGCCTGAAATCAGTGTTACCCTATTGGTCATCTCATCCATTGAATATTTTACTGAGATTGACCGGAGAGAGCCTTCTCCTGCCCCGTAGGGCTAGCTACGAGGCTAAATGGTTTGATGTTGCCTTGAGGTTTGCCTTTCTCAGCTTGAGGTGAGATTTCAAGCGCTAACAAGACGCTTGGGTTTGTTCTTGTGATCTAGAAATTGGAGATGATGATCTCATAGAATATTATGTCATGATTTTCTAGTGTTAAAAATGTGAGGAGAATAACAGGCTTCTCTCTCTCTCTTTGTACTTCATGTTTGTACCTTTTATCTTGTCTTGGAGGTGCTAGGGTTTCTTGAAGCTTTTGGAGCATCTTAAACACTAGGGTTAGGGTTTGATGCCTTCCAGATATTAGAGCTAGGGTTTTGTGATTAAACCCTAGGTTGTATTTATTGGAATGGACAAAGGCTTGCTAATGTTGTTCCTAGCTTATGAAAAATCTTTGATATTAGCTAGGGTTTTCTTAGTCTTCCCTAGCTAAGGTTTTGAAGAGCTAGAAATTTGTATTAGCCTCGAGATGAGGTTATGGTATGTACAAGAACTTCATCTTTATATATGTATAAAGTTTTCACTTATCCAAAATTATCATTTATTCATCCAAACATTTATAGATCTTCTTATTTTGACATAATTTAAAGCTAAAATTATAAAGATTTACACACTAATATTGAAAAAGATAAAATAGATTTTGGAGATATAATTCTACTTATCCTAAAGTAATTTTTACTTTGATAAAATTATGTTAAAAAATAAAACTAATTGGTTTTTCTTAAATTATTATATAAATTAAATTCATTATGAGATGAAATTCCATCATTATCACAATTATTTTATTATATTTCAAATTTTGAGATTAAAAAAATCAAAATTTTAAATTACATTAATTATCTTACTCTACAGACTCTCCCTCAAAACTTCAAACTTTAAACATACGGAAATAAAGGAAATAAAATCTAATTTATATTTATATGAAATGTAAATACTCGCTAAGTCTTATTCAAGGAATCACATCATGCGTAAATGTTCACTAGCTCTTAGGGAAACATATGCATGAAAACATTTAAATAATGATTTATATATAATTTATTTATTATTATTTTATTTTCAATGTTCCATTTATATATAACTTTTTACTTATAATTAAGTAAAAGAGTTAGGAATAACATAATTATAAAAAAGAGTTCTTTCTATTTAAATTATATATATAGAGTCTTTTACTTAATTATAAAAGAGTTATAAATAACATAATTATAAGAGTTATAGAGTATAAAAGGGAGTTATATGGTATATTTAGATATATTTGGATATTGAAAAGTATTTTTTTTTTAAATCATTATTATTAATATTTTGTTTACTAAATTAAAAATAATTTATTATTATAATTTAATTTTATAAATTTAATTTTATTTAATTTTAATTATAATTTGATATTTTGAGATTGGATGTTAAATAAAAAATGAAAATTAGTTATTATTTTAAGGACGATATTAAATTAGGAACATTATTTTTCATATATATATTATTTATTTGAAAGTTTATTTTTTTCAAAGTATATTAATTTTCAAAAGAAGAGTTACATGACTATTTTTTCTTTTCTACTGATTGGTCACTTAGTAAACTAGACTAGTCTTTCACTTTAACTAAAACAATCATTTACAAGTTCTTTGATAAACCTTTATCGTCCAAATATTAATACTATTGAAATTAGAAACTAAAATATATAGTACTAAAATTATGAACTAAAATATATACTAGAAACCTGTCTCATGTCAAATTGTAGGGGAGTCCACCTAGATTAGTGGAGGAGAATCATTGCTTTCTTCAAAAGTGGTGAAGGAGATGTCTACTTGGTTTTTAGCCAAGACAAAGACTTTTTTGTATAGCCTTTCAATCTTCTCCAACATTTTTGCCATGCAGACTAGGAACTCTTGTTCAATGTCAAATCTTTCAATGAAGACTCTCCCAATAAGCATTTTGATGGGTTAGTATAAATTGATCACTTGCATATAAGAATTTTGCTAAGACCGAGTTGATGTGCCTATTTCAAAAATTCATTCCTTGATCTCCCTTTCAATGTGTTGATCAGAGATGAACCTGCCATCTTATCGAACTTCCTCTTCTACTTCTAAAGGGTGAGCTTGACAACTTCAAGTATTACATTTACATATTGATCCATGGCTCATCTTTTAGTTGCTTGGGTTAGAGAATGTGAAAAGGGTATTGGAGGGGTAATTGGGCCCACTGAAGAGCCAACTTTTCCCCTTCTTCAACCTCCATGACCCGAGTATATTCTACATCTAGCTATCAGAGTCTGAGAAGTGAGTGATTAGGAGTTAGGGAGGTTAAAGCACATGACCGAGATATAAAATGATAGCAAGTATGAAACCTAGTTAGACATGAGAGCATATTGAGGATGACTAAAGGAGAAATTGAGGGAGAAGTGTTGGCATTAGCGAAATTTTGAGGTAAAAAATGGGCCTCAAAACAAAAATGTACAAACAAAATCAACTTTATAAGAGAAAATAGGATTCAAGATGATGATGTCAACCATGGAGGATGATTCACCATTTTTTGCAGTAAAAAAATAAAAAATAAAATACTACTTTTTCAACTTATCTCTCTATGGTTTTACTCAAATTTTGAGCAGGATCACTCGTTGGATGGATAACTTAATTCTTCATCCAATGATTACACATCTTGCATACTTTTGATGGACCCTTCTACACAAAAAATGAGAAATGTGATTGTAATCACGTTTTTCCATTCATTTCTCATTTTTCGTGTAGCAGGGTCCATCAAAAGTATGCAACATGCGTACTCCTTACATAATCAATTAAATTTTGCATCCAAAGAGTGCTCCCGCTCAAAATTTGAGTAAAATCGTAGGCATATAAGTTGAAAATACATGTTGAAAAAATATTTTTTTCCATTTTCCCTCTAAAATTTGATGATGTAATCTAATCTTATTTTATTATTTCCACTATTATTTTATAATATTCCTTAGGAGACCCATTTTAGACATCAAAAATTCTCTAATGTAAGGTTGAAATGAGGAAAATGGGGAATAACCATAAGTAAGGTGATAGAAGAAAGGAGGAAATTGTAGAGATTTAGCGTAGAGGAAGGGATAATAGAAAAGCTAGTAAATAGAGACCTATAGCAGCTACCAGGTTTGGTGATTTATACGAGACCCAAACCCCCCAAAAAGGAAAATTTGAGATCTATAATTGAACATGAGAAACCCACTTTGAAAACGACAAGAACTAGCCTTACCTTAAAATCAAAATTCTAATTTTTTGCTTGTTAAGACCTTGTTGCTACATAATTAAGACCACAAATCACCACGACAAACCCACATACTTGTATTGTACTTCTTTCCAAAGATATTACTACTTGAGGTGATTCTCCTATTTAATCGCATAAAGATCAACAATCACCAGATACAAATTTCCTAGAATTTCCAAATACAAAACCATGAAAAGAAGAAAGAAAATAGAAGTCGCATACCATAGTGAATGAGATTGCTTACTAGGAGTATCTTGTGCTATAACTTCCACAAAGCTTGAACCCAATTAAATCTGAGACCCCTCATCCTTGATATCTTACCCTTCCTTCCATAATTTCATTGATTTCTTGTGGATTCCCAAGTCATCATGTTCATAACCAACTTGAAACTTTTGCGGGTGTTCATAAGTAATGTGATAATAAAACGAGGTTAAGTAGCAGCAGATACTTGTTGTTGTTAGAGTTTATTCTATTCTTTTGAATTGCGAAAATAAATCGCCTTGGAATAGAAAAGAAATTGACTCTGCATAAGTCATGAAAATTATTAAAGTGAAATGTAACCATTTGTGTACTCGTCGTTCACATGAATAAACAAATATATTATTTCTACTCTACCATGTAGTTGTGATAGAGATCTTGCTAATGCATGAAGAAAGTAATGAATGTGAGGAAAACGCTCGAGTGGAGGCCTTGTCCATGACCTAACTGAGACAATGAGTACATCAACTTTGGCTCAACTAGGGATGAAATTGACCATCCAATTTCTTGATTAAATAAATATATATTGATGTTGGGATAAAATAATGATAATCTAATTGAAAACAAAATAGCATAATAAATAAATTTAATTACACAAAATTGTTTTTGTTTGGCTAAGAGCTCATCTTCCTCGAACTTAAGGATCTAGAGGCATCTAGAAAGAGTGAATATTATCCCCTTATGGACCAATGGGTAATTTTAACGATGATTGTACAACCTGCATTTGCGAATAGCAGCTAGTGATGATTGTCTTGACTACCAGTTTGACATTGAGTTATGATAGGTTTTCCCACTGAGTAAGAAAGATTTAACTACATAAATGTTATTAATTAGAGTTGAAAATTAATTAGTAATTATATAAAACCTAAAATAATTAAGAAGAAGATATTTGTATAAGTTGTAATTTGATCAAATAAACTATGAAATTTTTTTTTATGATGCATAATTTAAAAAAGCTGAAATTTCATTTTGCAAAAAAAGGTAATATCATGAAATTTATAAAATGTCAATCTATTGGGGTGATAGATGGGGATATGGGATTATACATGATTATTGGGGAAACAATTTGTTCAATATGTTTGGGTATTATACAGAGTCTCCAAGAACCTTGCAAAAGCTTATTTGCTTTGTCAAGGTATTTGTATCGCAAAGGACAAGGATATTTAATCTTTGATTGTTTTAGCAAACTTGATGATTATAATTAAAACTTTAAAGGATAGAGCCTCTCTAATTGGAAGAATACTCATCTCCTTGAATTGAAGAATCAATCATCGCTTTGGCCAATTTGAAAGTATTTCTTATTTCCATATTAAGAGGGAGCTGAAAATGGAGATCAAATATTGCGCCAAGGTTGCTTCCAACCTAAAGCTTAGGGTATTAATAAAAAAATTGGTGTCTTAGCAAAACATTAATCTCTTTATTTTGGAATCCAAATCTATTTTAAATGTGCATACCAAGGAGCAAACTTCTCAATTATACAACTAGCTTTAATATGAATATAAGAAAGGGGCATGGGCAACCCATGCCCTTCACTCGCTCCAAGTTGCTCCACATATGGGTATTCAATGTAGTACACAGAGCACTTGAAAAGATATATGGGATAAGGGAATCTTCTAAGTGTGTCTGGAATTGTTTAGAGTTTGTGGATATTTGGGTCTAGAGGAGGCCTATTATTGTTGAATTTTCTACACAATGAATAGTATAAACCAATTTTCCGATATAATAATTATTCTTAATGATCTTCAATTAATTTATCTTATTTCACCGATATATTGAACAATTATACACAAAAAAATCTCAATAGTAATGCAATGAAAATAGTAAGATAATAAAGAGATAGTCATGCACAATAAAGACAACAAATTTTCACTGGGAAACCCAAACTTCTGAGAAAACCCAACAACTCTTCTTCCAAGAGAAATTTTCTTCAGCAAGGTTTATAAATCCAAATTTGTCTAGAAATTTGTGCCAAAATCCAAGTTTAAACACAGTCAAACCTAGTCAAACTAGCATGCAGTTAATGTTGGTCAAACCAATCAAATAGTCAATTCTGTTCAACTTTCAACTTGGTCAACTTATCTCCTGTAGGCGACTCGAACCTGTGGTTAACCTCTACAGTCAAACAATTCACTTTTTCATTCAAACTCAACCTATTTTTGCATCAAAGTCAACCTCTTCCATGGTCAAACTAGGCTAGATAATTCAGTCAAACTTGGTCAAATAATAGCTCTTGTTGACTTGGTGAAAACTTGGTCAATTCATCCTCCTTTTTGTGGCTACTTGAGAGGATATGTTGTGTTGTTATGAGCGGTCAAAATGAGGAACTCTCATTGTGTATATACACTAATCAAATGGGTTTAATTTAACCAAGTCACGCCCTTTCATGGTGGGGCTAACTTAACATTTTCGAGCCTACATGAAGCCCAATTTTTTTTATTTTTTTTTTCATTCCTAGACCGACTTAGGAGGCCTCTTAGCATGTGGGAATACTTCCCTATGTTACAAAAATAAAAAATTGCAAGGTAAGTGTATCTCAAAAGCAAAAGGGTGGTGTTGGTTTGTGTGAGTTCAAGTTCGAGGCTCTCATAAAGTCTTGGCCCTTGCTCCTAATCATTGAAAGGCCCTCTATGAGGCTTTCAGGTCTTGTGATTGCCCAAGTTTCCTTTGATTTATCAGTTCCCCTTTGTGACTTCAGGTGGCTCTGATGGTTTTAGGTTTCAATTCCATGTTAAAGGTCTTCCGATTTTAGGTGAAGGAAATTATGATTTCATGTTAAGCTATGTTTTGTTTAAGTTTCTTTACAATGGCTTTCCTAGTACTCTTTATGTTGGGCTAGTTTTCATTCATAATTTTAAAATGGATAAAATGAATAACAAGGAGGGTCATGACGTTTCGTGTAGGAAGGAAGACAAGACAATAGTAGTCCCTATTACTACAAAATCTAGCACCTAACTGCAAAAATTCACTAAGCAATTTACATTGACAATAAGAAATGGGAGAGTTACCATTGTCACCTCAACAACTATTACCCTCTTTTATGTGGTTGGATACAATTCCCATAAAGGGGGATTCCCTAGTAGATCTTAGGGATGAAGTAGCCAAAATGTTCTTAAGTTAAATATCCTTTAAGGTGCATGTTTTAACCCTGCATAGATAATTCATGCAAATAGATTCTCAATATAAAAGATACAATAGCACATGCACATAATCTGCATAGAGATCTTTTACTTTAGAGACCCGAAATCAAGAAAACCAGAATAATTTTTCTATATCTCTCAATCATTACATAGATGTTCTACTATTCCCTCTTAAAGTGGGTTTCCTTCTAGGGAAAAAAACCCCTAACATAAATTCTACCATCATATATATGCAACCTAATGATGAATGGTCCAAATTAACTATAAAATTACAAAATTACTAAGGCATTTCTTCTCTATTTTCACATCCTAACTTGGGGAAAATTTCTCATAAGCACCATGTTGCAACTTCAAGAACCTTCTTATCATTCTTGAAGAACTTTATCATGTGTCATGTCACATCTTGGAAATTTTTCTTTTTTGTGACAAGGTGTCTCATCTTCTTCATCACATCACTATAATATTTTGTTTCTTACAATATATCACAAGAAACTTATTTTTCTTGTGATATATTAAGTCTTTAGAAGTTTTTTTCCATTGTGACAAACTCTCCTTCCTCCCTTTTTTCTTCTCGTTCCTTTGTTTTCTTCCTTCTCTTTCCCCATGTTCCTCATCTACTCTTTCCTTGTATTTCTTTCATTTATCTCTATTATCACATCTTTGAAAAGTTTGATTCTTATGATATATTACATGAAAACATCTTCTAGCTTGATACATCATGCCCTTAAAGTATTTTTTTGAAACAAATACCCCTTCGCCTATGGCACATGTATCAAAAAATAAGAAACTTGTTTATGTATGACAAATGACATCATAAAACTTCATGATGTGATAGGTCACACCAAGGAATTTATCAAATCACAAAAGTTTTGATGGTGCACTATAGTGCATCACAAATATTCGTGGTGTGATAAAGCACACTATTAGAAATTTATTTCCCCACAACAAGGTCTGTCACATCATTGAAGATCTTCATCCTAGTGACATATCTCGCCAAACATTTTAGTGGTGCAATACATTACAACCTTGAACTTTTTCTTTGTTATGATAAAGTTTCCCTTTCAAAAATTTCGTGGCTTCCATTCTATCACATGAAGTTTATTTTCATGTGATACTGGTTGTATTGCATGAAAATAAACTTCAAGCAATATACCTAACATTTCCCATTCTTCCTCCAAAACTCTTCCAAGTTCTTCTTAAGCATTTTCCATGAGCGAAATAACTTCTCTAATTATCTTGCTTTTATAAGGCATTAAAAGGTATCTCAAAGACTTGGAACCATGCTTGTTTAAGCTTGGGAGTAATATGTTGAGTTTGTACAAAGGGTTTACACTAAAAAAGATTGCCCATAATTTCAGGACTTAAGCCAAAATAAGCCAAAAGGTAGGATTCAAAATCAAGGGTTCCAAGACCCTAGGAAGCTTCATGTCTCTCTATATATCATTAACAAAATTAATGTTAATTTTGATATCCAAGTTGGCCTTGTAACTTGAGGAATTCTAAGTCTTTAAACATGGATAAACCCAATTTCAACATCATGTTGACCTAGAGATGGTCAACAATTCACCATAACTAACCCTGAAAACTCTTTATTTTTCAAGATAAAAAAGGGATGGAAAGTTTTAGGATGTATTACCTCAACATTCCCCCTCAATTTCTCTTTTTTACAACAAGACAACAATTCAAAGGGTAAAATTTTAGAATTATGAATCTCCTATAGTCACATATAATTCAAAAGAAAAGTTTACAATGTGACTTATGATTTACATAAGGATCATCACGATAAGTAAATAATTCATGCCATTTCAACATGAGTCCCTTTCCAGCATTCAAACTCGTATTGTGACCTTTTATTATTGAGGTAGGGACTTCAAAAGAACATTCTATTAACAATTGCAATGCTAGCAATTTATTGGCATTTATAGGGCTACAAAAATCATTAACAAGTTCTCTTGGTACTTAGGGGCCCAAAATTAATCATGGTTGAATCTTAAGCTTTCATTTAATATATCAAAACACATCACACATAAGTATAATTCTACCCAGTCACACTTTTATCAATATAACCCAATTCCTTACGCAACTATAGCTCTTACCATGCATCTCATAACCAACACCATCCCCAAGAATACACCTTTCAGGTCTTATATTCATTAAGCGATATAACATGATTTTCAAGATCATTTTCTCTTGTTTAGAAATTCATTCCAAATGCAAATATTAGATTTCACTTTCACGATTTAAAGTAGAATGGAAGGATAATGCATGAATGAAATCAATCACCACAATTACAAAGAAGTTTCCAAATCCATAGTTTCAACTATGCAAACATAAATTTATTTATGAAAACAAGCTACTGAATCTATAATTTCTTATCCATTCACTATTGATGAGAGCTCTTATATTATTGAAGCATAAATTCATACTTATGGATTTTCCTCTATATGCACTTTTAGTGTAAATTAGAAGGATGTATCTAAATATAAACTTCATAGAAAACTTATTAAGGGTGAGCGATTTTCCACCCATAACTTAGGAAAAGTTGCACCTTGTCTTTCTACAACTAGCCACATCCTAGCCAAAACATGATAGCACCATAGTGATTTTAGGCAACTCTTAACAAACATGGGCAATATCAACTTTTTAAAGGATAATCCTCATAGGAAACTCTTCACTAGTTGTTGAGAACCTTACCAAGTCTAGTTACCCCTTTATTAGCTTTGCAAAACACAAGATGAAGACCCCTTTCATTATTTCACAATCCATCATGAAAAATTGTTCATTCAATGCTTCTCATTTTTCCACCATGGCCCCAGCTCACAATTCGCTTGTTGAGCATTCACAAGGAGTTTCCCACTCAATATTTGGGTCTAAACTAGGGATTTTTTAATGTTCTATTCATGCCTTCATTGGATGATAAAATTTGTCCCTTACCTACTTGTATGTGCTTTTATTCATGAACTGAACATTTTTTTCTCATGCACTCACACGTGCGGGTATACCCTCTCTCCCATCAAATTAATCCCATCCCTAATGCAATTTGCACCCTTCAATGGTGGACACATTTTCTAAGGACTTGGATGAAACTTCTAGAGGGTGATTTGACCATTCCTTTCACCAATCCCCATCCTCATGTACTAAATCCATTCCTCTCATAATTGTGGAAGGTGGTCCTTCCACTAAGTGCATTCAATGATTGGGTTTTCAAGTCAACAAGGGAAATTGACGATATTTCTCACAATTGAATTTTGAAATATAAAATTAAATTGACAATGATGTCTAGGGATCATTAGGCATGTTGAGAGCACTTCATACCTATTGGGAAATCAAGTGAAATGTAATTTAACACTTAATTTCTCTTCTTGATATTTACTTGTGAATATTAGATGTTTTCTTATTACTTCTTATGTCTTCTTCATCAAGCAATTATACAATTGTTCAAAAACATAAAGATCGCAATGAGACAAGAGACACTGGAGATTAAGCAAGAGACCAAGGCAAAACCAACAAGGGGAGAACCCAACAATCATTTCCTTATATAATCATATCAAAATGAGAGATATCTAAGACCAAGACCAAGAACAAACTACCACCAAGATACCAAGTCAAACCCTGCTCCAAAAATTCGAAGTCAATGTTGGTCAAACTTCTTCAAAACTAGTCAAACTCAAAATTTTGGTACTACAATAAATGGGGTGAAATTTGGCCTACAATTACTTCAGAAATTTCGGCCTCTTCACATGTATGAGCTACATTAGGTCATAAATTCAGTTAACAAGGAATATTTTTTAATTCTTTGACTTACTTTCTCTCTTCTTTGGCTTGACTTATTTTCTTCTTGGCTTGGTTCAAAAAATGATTCTTGTGATGATATGTGAATGTGTTCCAAGTAGATCGAATTGTCTCTTATATATAGTTGTTCAAGATGGTCGAATAGGTGTCACTCTGGAGGGCCAAGTTGACTTGTCCAAGGAGGACCAATTTGGTCAACTTGTGGACTTACAACTCAAAAAAAAAAAATCAAATTTTCTTTCTTGTAAATGTCCAAATGGGACATGACTCACAAATTTCTTTTGACTCTTAGTATGAAGAACATGCTTGACAAAATACAATAACTATGATAAACACATTAATGATAAATTTACATTATGAACATTATGAAGATTGATCCTAGTTACAACTCCAATAATACCCCTCACTATTCCCTATTCATGATATGATAATCTCTATAAACAATGGTGTGCCAATCAACTACTAATATTTTCTTACTAAATAAAAGATAAAATGTTTACAAAAATTGCATATACAAATTATCATGATACTATAATTAATTATCTATAATAAAATGTCGTAGTTGCCCTCAAAATTATGGAAATTTCGGCAAGATTTTGATAAAATTTGACAAGGATTTTTGTAAATCTAGGTTAAAGCTGTGAAAATTCAAGATTTAGGGTGCCCAAGAGGTTTTTGATAGTGTCGAATCAATTTCCACTATCAAAAACATCATTCAAACACTTGCTATTGCAAGATTTCTTAAAATGTTTTTACCTAAAATCTGACTACTTTTAACCATTCCAACAATTCCTCCACCTCGATAAATTATGCCTAATAAAATTAAAACAAAAATTAATTATCGTTTTAATTTAATTAAAATAGATTTGATTCACTAAAAATGAGTATATTACATATAATACCAATCATAATTTTCATAGCTATATATACACATTTATTTTCAGGTTGTTATCATGAATATATTTAAAATCCATTTGTAATTTGGATCTGAGTAGGTTCACCACTAGTTCACCAGGAGTTGGCCATCAACACTAACGAAGAGGCACATCAAGTTGCAAGCTCGTGATAGGAGCCCCTGCAAGAAATTGGTATCAGATCCAGTAACGTCTGGTTCTTGAGGTTGGTACTCTAAAAATCTTCAGTACTCTTATTCAGTGTGGAATCGTTCAGAAAATCTGTTTCTTTCCGTGAACTTGAAGAGAAAGATTCTCAGCTTGAAGAAAATCCCCTCAGAGATATGTTTGCTAATAGTTCTAGTAGAACTCTCAACTCTGCTGAACTCAACTATGAAGAAACACAACCCTCTGCCTGATGGGAATTGCCCCATATAACTCCTTCAGAAGTATATAATGACTTAGCACCTTTTCATTTGATTGTTGCTTCTAGGATAAGTATTAAGGAGTTTGTCAGCCAAGTCCAAGAAAATTCTGACAATATTCAAACAATATCTCCGTTAAATCCCAAAGTATTACAAGCCGAGGCCAAGCATCTAAAGACAAATTATTTACATTTAGGATGTATTAGAGTTGGAACCAATCCTTTAATTCATAAAGGATTACATACTTTTGTGCTTGCTACTGTGAGAGATATAACGCACAACAAGTATACAAATTCTATCATTGGTGGAATTGTGGCTCCACTGTCTGATGGTCCTGTCTATTTTGATTGTTTTCCAAATTTCTCTGTGTATGTCTACGATGAAACCATTGAAGAAATCCTGCAACTATAGATCCAAACAATGGGTTTTGACATGAAGAAAAAGAGAAATAATATAGCCATCCAAACCAAAGCCTGCTTTAGACACACAAATACTCTGTGGCCAGCCATCCGCCATACACCTAGCAGAGACTCTAAGTCTAGTGTTGTTGTCAAAACAGATCCCAGGAACCAAAAGGTCGAACACCTATTAATCAAGTGGGAAGACTTGCAGTTTCCAGCACACTGCGTCGTAAATCATTCTAGGCCTCTTGTACCTAGGAATATTACCTCTGCAAATATTACTGAAAATTCTTCTTCTGCTATCATTTCTTTCCCCTGAAGATCAACCATTGATCGTAGAAAAATTGATGCCTCTTGTAAATCTTCAAGATATTACAGAGATCCGTCCGTTGTAGATACAGCTTGCTCCTCTTCATCTTCCTGTAAACATAACCAGTTGTATGAATTAGCTCAGCTTGTAAATTATTCTTCTTTAGAAGTAAAATGTCCAGAATGTGAAAATACCATAAATCTGCTTACATTGGCCGAACAAAATATTCATCTGCACATAATCCTCAAACTGGTATTGCTCCACCTTCTACTTCTGTCAATTCATGTCTGAATCCCAAATGCTCTGACATCCCCTTCCCACATGAGCCAGAGCCAGATTCAGACCATGTCCTTATGGTACATACAGTTGAAGAAGAGGATCCTAGACTCACTGAGATGATCTACTTAATGAGACCATCAAAACTAAGATATGGGCTAGGAAAACTTGAGCAAACAGAGTTAATTCTAGAATGCAAATTTAAGCAAATTCCTTATGACTGTAAAAAGCCTGCAGTAATGGAAATGCATAAGTTCTTTTCACTTATGGATGGATGTTTGAAGTCATAAATTAGCACCAAATGGATGAAAGATATGCTAAATTGGGATTTGTACACAAATCCTCAAGTAGAAGAATTTGACCAAGCATACACCCCTGAACAAAAGAAACATTATGCAACAGATTGGAAACATTATATGGAAGCAAATAACACACGGATATCTTTCTATTCATGGAAAGATAATATTTCTCCTATAAATGTGCTCATTGGAACCTCCCCTAGTACTTCAGCTGATAAACATGGATGGACTGCACTTGATGGGTCGAAAGTTGAAACTCCTACTACATTTCCTCCTTACAAAGGAATTATTTTAGGAGAAAATGCAAAAGCAACCAAAGCCATTCCCCTGGTCTAGAAAGATGACAATGCCTTAGGCATTGATGGGAGAATTCAAAAAGCCAGTGAACAATTGAATTGGACAAATACTGCTCTTAAAGGCTTAGAGATGAATGTAGCAAAAACAGAAGATGTAAAAAGGCAGATAGATGTTGTATAGTCTTCACTAAATAGTGTAAATAGTTGTTTGAATAATATGCAGTTTGATTCCGGCATTACTCGCTCTTATACCAGAGAATCGCTTACCAAGATAGAGGAAGTAGAAGATAAATTAGTTGGTCACATTGATACAACTAAAACACTTCTTACTGGTTTAGCAGCAAAAGTTGAAAAAGTACATTTGTCAAAGATTGAGAAGCCAGTCCCAAATTCTTTTCTGGTAAAGAGAAATATCAAAATTGAAAATCCTATCAGAAATATATATAAGTTCCCTTTATTATTTCCCAAGGAAATTGCCTCCTCATCGGAAAATGTATATAGAAATTAATGCTAATTGAATATTAGTCGTACTAAGTGCATCCCACTTTCCACATAAGTTTGTTTCGATTCATGTACAACGATATAATTTAGTATTTTTATATACAACTGGCCTGGAATTTATGACTTTGTTGGGATTGCACCGCATCTTTACTTGATAACCACCTGCAACACGCATATGATTAAAAAGAGAAGCAAGGGGAGGAGTACTGAGTTATGAGTTGTTATAATTTGAGAAACAATGAGAAGTGTATGGAATAGTTGATTTTTATAGAATAATATTTTATCAAATTAATTATATGAAATGATATAATTTATATTATATGTTTTATAAATTATGAATTTGTTTAATTTAGTATTTGTTTTCCTATACTAATAATGAGTTGTTTAATTGTTTTATTTTCAATGATTTGTGTTTTGTTCACGATGTAATTGGTTGTTTGTTTAGGAAGACATGTTATATTAAGGACATTTTGGCATTATGAAGAAGGGTATAAGCCCCAAATAATATAGGTAGTTTAAATGCTTGCATGGAGACATGGAATTGACTTGGGGATGTTTTGGTTGTGACATTGTTCATGCAGGGGTGGACTCAATAGAACATAAGGCCTAGGAGTGTTGGAACACATGGAGGCTTGGAGGAGGATCATTAAACACATCTCACAGAGCACTCTTGCATCATAGCCTGGCTTGTGTACAACGTCACCTTGGAGCTTCATATGTGCGATCCTACTTGTAGCTTGGTAGGTTTGTGGTAAGGGTTTAAACCCACATATGTATTTTTGGTCATTTGTATCTCTCATATATATAGAGGAAGGAGAGGGCCTTTTCATTAATATCATAATTGTACTATGTACTTTGTGTTTGTCTTCTCAAGCAAAGACAATACGATTCATGAGGAAACCTTAGGAGAAGTTATGAAGTCTAGAGGGGATGTCCTTATTGGGAGCTTACTCTTGGGAGATGACTGGCTTTGCTCTTGTGAGGTAGAAATTGGAGATAATGATCTCATATCATATTATGTCTTGATCTTTTTGTGTTAAAGATGCGAGGGTTATAACACACTTGTTTCGTTCTCTCTCTTTGTACCTTTTATCTTGTCTTGGAGGTGCTAGGGTTTATTAAAGCTTTTGGAGCATCTTGAATACTAGGGTTAGGGTTTCATGCCTAAGAGATATTAGAGCTAGGGTTTTGTGATTAAACCCTAGGTTGTACTTATTTCAGTGGATAAGTACCAGAGACATCTTACTAAGAGTTTGTTAGTGTTGTTGCTAGCTTATGAAAAATATTTGATATTAGCTAGGGTTTTCTTGGTCTTCCCTAGCTAGGATATTGGAGGGCTAAAGGATTGTGTTGGCCTAAGGATGAGGCTATGGTATGTACATGAAAATAATATTTATATATGTATGAAGTTTTGCTTACCTAAAATGATAGTATTGCAACTCTGATATTTAGCTAACTATTTATTCATCCAACATGTATATGTCTTATTAATTTGACATAAGTTAAGGTTATAATTGTAGGGGTTTTAACATTATTATTGAAGAAAATAAGGTAGATCTTGGAGCTATAATTCTACCTATCATAAAGTGATTTTTTTACATGGTACATGATAAGATTGTGTGAGAATGGTGAAACTAGTTAACACTCATTTGATATTTTAAAGCCATCAATTATAACTATTATTTTATCATATGAAATCAAATTTTAATTCTCACACACACGTAATATTATATATTATACATTGATAAATAAAAATGAAAACTTATTAGCTTTTAATTGGCATAAAAACATAAAGAAATAAAATATCTCTCTCACACACAATATTATATATTATACCTTAATAAATAAAAAGGAAAACTTCTTAGCTTTTAGTTGGCATAAAAACATAAAGCAAAAAAGGAAATAAAATATAAAAAAATATTTATATGAAATGTAAATACTCGCTACCTCTTACTCAAGGAAGCACATCAAGCGTAAATGTTCAATAGCTCTTGCATTGTTATTTTTGTACATTGAGGCTTTTATATTACTTAGCAAAACAAAAATACATAGTTTTTCTAGGCAACTCCCTTAAGAGTATATTTTTCTTTTCCACACATCTACAATGAAAGTTAAGAATCAGAATCCCTCATGTAAACCCCAATACAAAAAACCCAACATAATCGTGTTCCCAGGTCAGTGTATAGAGCTTAGCCCCACACTCCATTACATTGCCAATCAACAGAGGAGACATATGATACCCAAATAGACTCGTAGTTGATGCTCCATAAATACAAAATATGGAACGCCTAGGACGATGAAATATGAAAATAACAATAATACATAACAGTACCCACAATCACATAATTTTCTGAATGACCCAAGAACTCACCTTGGTTGGCACCAATAATAACTAGAACACAAAATTTCTTTGAACCACGAAACCAGACACCAAGACATATACCAAGAAGAGCCATAATATCAAAAAATTCCAAAAACTTCTAGATAAACATGCTTCTTATCCAAGATGGGTTAGAAAATACAACCAAAGTTCCATACCTTCAAACATATGAAAACACCCAAAAGCATGGGCCAAAGACTGTAGCATAAACAGCTACACCAAGAGCCATCTTGCTTGGTTCACTAATCATTTTTCGAGGAAGATATCATTGCAGGGACCCTCGCACTAGGACTTGGAGGGTCCAACGAGTCACTAGTATCATAATAATAAGCGTTGTGTCCTTCCACATGCTACAAGTGAGAATCAATCCTCTCTAGATATAAAGGTTGGTTCTGAAGCATCCTTTTGATGTCTTCCAAAGAGGTGAAGGAATTGTACTTCTCTACTTGTTTGTTTTTCAAAACTAGACCTAAGAGGGTCTTCATCTGCCAATGCAAATCCACCAAATTTAAGTATTATTTCTTCCTACCCCTAGTGTTCTTAGGGTTAGGAACCCGTGCTGACATGTCCTCCATAATCTCAGAGTCTAAATGGGATTTCCTTTCAATCCATGCTTGGGTCTCCAAATTTCAATTTTTTTTCCCGGTCTCTAGCGGGTCCACATAGAAATAGGTGGCTGCCAAGTCATAAGTAAAGACACATGCTCCTCGTTGTCCCTGAGGAGTGCTACCACCTCCTCCTCATTGGCATCTTATTCTCTGCCTCGAAGGAATGGATGAAACTTAGGGCCCAACCTTGGACAACTGCTATAAATTCCTCTCCCTGCAAAATAACAAGAAAACAAACCAAACGCAACAACAACTAGATTGCGACACCACCCTACAATGTCATCTCCATAACTAAGAACAAGAACTCCAAACTCAACGTAGACCTTATTATGATAACTAGAAGGCTCAACTTCCTCTATGAAGGGGTCAAACCCCAATATCGTTTAGCACAAAGAAAGACTCAACAATAAGCACCAGCCACATACAATAATCCTACGAAAGTAGCCCCTAAACATCCACCCCTGGGGACATTCAATTTTTTCCACAACACTAACACGTCAACACCCTAAAACTTGAAACCAAACAAAGATCAATTACCCAAAGTTTAAATAAAACTCGTGACTCGGTAGCAATAGACACATGCAAAGAAACAATCAACCTTGAATCTAAAACACATTCTGAGACTGATAGTCCCGACCCAACGACAAAGACTATGAAGCCTCAGTACCAGACTCGACATTGCTAAGAAACAAGACAAATGGTAAAACTAGACAATAAAAAGAGATAACTTGAGAAACCACAAAGGACGCGACAATTGGGGAAGACGCCAATCGGACCACCTTCAAAGTTCCCAGAGATGAAACCTTCAAAGTTCCCAGAGATGAAACCTCAAAGTTCCCAGAGATGAAACCTAGACTAAAGAACTTAGGAAACTTGTCCAATGCTTCCGCTACCTTCACAATCTACTACCTTCACCCCTTGTCACTCCAATTCATATCCATTGTGAAAACAATTGAAGAATTATTTATATATAATTCATTTAATATTATTTTATTTTTAATTTCCATCCATTTGCTTGTGACATTTTAAATATACAATGTTACAATTTTATAAATATTGATAACCATTTACTTATAATTAAGTGAGATTTTTTTGCGCTGAGAAGCACTTTCTAGTTTAGTATGGAAGAGATGTTGTAATATAAACATAAACATTTTGACTTAGTCAAATAAAACTTAAATAAATAAATGAAAATTAATAATTTACCATTGTCAATTTTTGGGCTCCAAGTTTTGACAACCCATGGTATTTTTCCATTACATTTGTTATGATGAAGCCTATTTAAAGGCTTGAGGAAGTTCATTATGGAATGCAAGAGCATTAGCTTAGATCCATCTGAACTCTAGATATGATCCATCTCTCTGCTTGGTAGATTCAGATGTAAGATGGATCTATCATAATTATAAAAGAGAATTATATAGTATATATATATAATTGGATATCATTTGAAATATATCATTTTTGCAATTATTATTATTATTATTTCCACATTAAAAATAATATTTTATTAATTTCAAAAATTAAAGTTAATATTTTATTATTATTTTTATTTTTATTTTTATCATGATATTTTGAGATTTGATGTCCAACCAAAAAGTGAAAATTAATCATTATTTTAAGGAAGATATCAAATAAAGGGAACGTTACTTTTCCTATGTAAATTATTTGAAATTTTGCTTCTTCTTCTTCTTTTGGTAAAATCAAGCAACACAAATTAATTTTTAAAAGAAGAGTTGCATGACTATTATTTTATTTTCTGTTGGTTTTCCACATGGGAAACTAGACCAATCTATCACCTCAACTAAAACCCAACTTATCCATTTACATGTTCTTTGATAAACCTTCATCGTTAAAACATTAATACTACTAAAATATATACTAGAAAAATAGTTCGCCTTCTCATGTCAAACTATAGGGGAGTCCACCTAGATTGGTGGAGGTTAATCAATTCTTTCTCTAGAAGTGATGGACATGTTTTCTTGCCTTTTAGCCATCACAATGAATCTCCTGTATAGTCTTTCAATCTTTTGCAACATTTCTACCATGTAGACTAGGATCGCATGTTGAGTTTCAAATATTTCAATGAATACTCTTCCAATAAGCATTTTGATGTGTCAATATAAATCGATCACTTACATATGAGAAGTTTTTTTAGATTAAGTAGATATGCATATTTCGGAAATCCATTTCTTGATATCCCTTTCAATATGTTGATTAGGGATGAACCTATGTTCCTGACAGACTTCTTCCTTTACTATTGCAATGATGTGCTTGACAACTTCAAGTATTACATCCACCTATCGAGCCATGGTTCATATTGTGATTACTTGGGATCGAGAATACAAAGAGGGTGGTGGAGGGGTGACTGAGCCCACCGAGGAGCCAAATTTTCCCCTTCTTCCACTTCCGTGACTTGAGTATATTCAATGTCTAACCATCGGATTCAGAACTCGATTCATTTCTAAAAGTTGTCCCCTGAATGAGATGATATGCATAAAAATTAGTCCTCCTATCTAAGAAGTGGGTGATTGGGAGGATTCGGGGAGGTTAAAGGAAATGACCAAGATATAGAATGACATTGAGTATGATAGACAATATGAAAGCTTGACAACCACTCGATACAAATTTCCTAGAATTTCCAAATACTAAACCATGAAAAGTAGAAAGAAAATAGAAGTAACAGATTACACTCAATGAGATTGCTTATTAGGAGTCTCTTGTGCTACAACTTCCACCAAGATTGAACCCAATTGAAACTGAGCCCTCTCATCCTTGATATATTACTCTTCCTTCCATAATTTCACGAATTTCCCATGGATTCCCAAGACATAATGTTCATAACCAACTTGAGTGTTGTTCCCTTGAGTGGGTGTACTTCTAAACCACCTACCCTATATTAGATAATCATGAAACTATATTCACATTCCTTAACCCATTGCTTGACCATCCATAAACATTGGCATACACATGCACGGCACCGCTTGGGCAACATACAATGCCCCTCACTAATATAATGGGCTTTCGTTCCCATGCTCAGGTTTGTTACTCCCTATTAAGAGGGTCTTGACCATCCATAAACATTGGCATACACATGCAAGGCACTGCTTGGGCAACATACAATGCCCCTCACTAATATAATGGGCTTTCGTTCCCATGCTCAAGTTTGTTACTCCCTATTAAGAACCCTCTCTGAAGGGGGATTTTTTCTAGATATTTTTACTTATTTAAATTCTTTTACTTTTTAAAATATTTGATTTATTATTAGCAATAAAAATAATAAAATGTTTTACCCATTTTTGTTTAAAATTTTAAATTAATTTCTAATTTAATAATATTTTATTTTATTTCATTTATTTATATAACGTTTTACAACAATAAATTCTACCTTTATAAAATATTTTTTCCTTCTCTATCGCTTTTTAAAATGTTCCATTTTTTTTTTTAAATTGTTTAATATACTATCATTTAAATGATTTTATTTATGATTTCACTTAAAAAATATAAAATAGTGATATTGGTAATATGTAACCATTATCGCCCATGGGGATTTGGATTGATGGTGAATGGGTACACTATTAAGGCACTCCTTGTGATAGGTCACTGGTTCAAATCCATGGAAAATTTTAGGGGCCAAATACCATATTTGTAAAAGAGGTATGGTAAATTAATAAAAATATAAATAAACGAGAGGTATAGTAAACAAATAAAACATTTTTTTTATATTTACTCATAAGTCACCTTATATTTACGAACACTCAAAAATTGCGTTATATTTAGGTGAAACCTATGGGCAAAATACTATGGGACAAATACCATGGGCTAGATTATTATTAATACCATGCAAAAAAACATTATTAACCCTAATATTAGTATTAATAAAATAAAAATGGCACATGGTATTGACCCATGGTATTTACATGGAATGTAGCCTATTTAAATGGGGGAATTAAACCAGCATAGATCCAACTTTACTCTGGATCTACTAAGCCCTGGGAGGGATCAAATATCGTGATCTGTGGAGTGAAAAAATATTGGATCGTCTCAGGGCTTGGTGGATCAAGAGTAAAAATGGATGTTGTAATTTAATGTATGTTAAACATTTTAACTTGGTTAAAATAAAAAATAGAATAAAAATCAATTATTAATTTTATTAATTTAAATAAATTACTAATAGTAATTTTTAAGCTCCAAGTTTATGATAACCCATGGTATTGACCCATGGTAATACCATGGTATTCATGTGAGCATAGACTATTTAAAGGGGAAATTCTATCATCTTAGATCTATCTTAATTCTGGGTCTGCTCAGAGGGATAAATAGATTTCATCCCCGTAAGAGTGGTAGATGTGGAGTTTAAGATGGATATAGGTTGGTTTTTATGATAATGAAGATATTAAATAGACTTAGGAAATTATATTGTAAAAACATCTTACGGTGAATGGTTAAAGCATAGACATTGGACAAGTATATTTGTATACTTTTGTTTTAAACTGAAACAAATCCACGGCTAAAAGGAATGGATTGATTGCACTAGTCATCCTTCTATAACTTTCCAACATAGGCTGGAGTAAATAGATTGTAATTTGGGTAATTTTTCTAAGTGCAAACATAGGCTGGAGTAAATAGATTGTAATTTGGGTAATTTTTCTAACTGCAAACATGAACATACTTTTGTATTGGTAGGGTGGT
Source organism: Pinus taeda (assembly GCA_000404065.3). Taxonomy (NCBI): domain Eukaryota; kingdom Viridiplantae; phylum Streptophyta; class Pinopsida; order Pinales; family Pinaceae; genus Pinus; species Pinus taeda. The sequence goes on from APFE030139947.1 coordinate 58,801, forward strand.
TACAAGGTCCCTAGAAGTGATGAATTTCAATTTTTCTTGGTTTTATATATAGTATTAGGTTTTTTCTCATGCTGTCTGTGAATGACACAGGTGAATTTTATCCTACACCCACTAGGTTATCGATATGTAATTTCGGTAATTTTGATTTCAAATGATATTTTAAAGAAATGCAGTGATTCCATTTGTGTATTCAATAAACACAATATACTAATGGAATTCTGCATTTGTGGTTTACCTATACAGATTCCATGGAGAAGTATTAGTGGTGTGACTTCAATTGTCCTCAAGCAGAGGATTTAGTTTTACTCTTTTCTGGAAGCAAATACTTTCTTCCAACATTTTTGAGTTCCATGAAAAATTTGAAAGTCCTAATAGTATTCAATTATGGGTTAAAGAGACACACACTGAATGATCTATCAGCCTTATCTTCACTTAGTTTAAGACTACTTCACTTAGTTTAAGACTATTCACTTAGAGAGCCTGCATGTGCCCCCACTTCAAGAGAATAGTAAAGTCATGTAGGACTTAGAGAAGCTATCTTTAAGCTTTTAGTGTTGATTGGAAAAATGTCTGGGTTCAATAACACCCAATCGAACATTAAGCTTCCAATAATGCTAGATTTTAACCTGGAGCACTTTTGTGATTTGGAGGAGATGCCCCCTCGTATTTGTCACACATCTTCAGTTGAGAATTGGACTATTACTAACTATCATTTCCTTTGAATGTTACCTGATGACTTGGGGAAACTCAACTCTTTAACAATGTTAAGGAAGGAAAGAAAGTATATTATGCTAAGTTCTCTTATGCTTTTCAAGTTTTTCTTGGATATCTACAACATTTTGGGTAGGAAAGTACATTCTATTAATGAAAATTTTTATTGATAGAAAGGCCCAATTTCAAATTCTAATGCTTTCAAAAAACATTGTATAACTGTAATGTTTCTAAAAGGAAAGCATATTTTTTCAATTTAAGTATCATGATCCCATATTCCAACTTATTTTTCAGTAACCCATTAGGCTTTGTAGCTTTGAATAAATCCATGTCTTTTGATAAGATCCTCTTCCAAATTAAAATGCAATTTCCTTGTGGCAATAACCACATACAATGTCTTGATTTTGTTATTGAGAAAATAGAGATTGTGAAACAAGCCTGTGCCATACAAGGACTTGATTCATTGATTATGTATCAATTATGGCTCTTGATGTAGCAATGTCTTGATTTTGTTGCTTGAAAATAGAGGTTATGCTTTACTATTTCAAAGAATTTCTTACAATCTTTCCATAAGTATTAATTTGTAATCTCAGTCACTGAGGGATAACAGTAATGACAAAGGTAATATTCCATGGTTTGAAGTTCCCCTCTTACTAAATATTTAAATATATTGCCACAATTTAACTGTTAGTTAAAGGAATTGTATTTGATTTGTAAACAATTCATTGCTTGATTTATAGATTTTGATTTTTTCCCTTTTTTATTTTTTTCTCAGATTTGGTATGAGATATCTTCCAAGATTTGGGTTCCCTAGTTTCCCCACCATAGTACGAGGTTTAGATGCTATCATTAAATATTCTTGGAACATTACAACTTTCCCAGTAAGTGTGCTTTGAAACATTGTTGTTGCTTTTCCATGGT
>APFE030139956.1:2576-22784 GCA_000404065.3 Pinus taeda
CCCTCTTTGTGCTTAAAGATAAATCAATAGTTTGTTTTGAGAGAGCCCTCTCAGGTTAGGGAGGCTAATCCCTAACTAAAAGTCTGGTCTGAAACAGTTACATGAGGTCTTACTGATTAGCAGCCATCAGTACATGATTTTATGATAACATGGACCTTTCAAGATACTTGATAAAATTGGTGAAAATGATTTTCACCTTGATTTTCCAGCTTATATGCAGATCTATTCAGTGATTAATGCAGAAAACTTGAGATTGTATGAACCATCAATGATTGAAGATCCTGAAGAGCAAAGTCAGTTGCCTTCTATTGAGGATCTGTTGCCTGAATATCTCAATGAGTTACCAGAAGACACAGTTCTGGACAGGAAGGTGAGAACTATGCATCGAGGGGATGTTGAGTACATTAGAGTAGGGCTCAAAGGTTTAAGTCCAAGCAAAGCACGGTGGATAGAAGTTAAACAAGTGAGGGAGATGTATCCTCACTTGATCGATGCCTAAAAACCAACTTTTGGCGGTCCAATAGCTTTTCAGTGGGAAGGCGTGATCCAAAATGGATCCTAAAACCTCTAAGTCTAAGTCTTCATTAACTATCGAAAAACATTATCGCAGTGGAAAACACTAAGAATGGTGGAAAACAAAGCTAAGCGGAGGAATGAAGTCTCGTTGCATTGGAGCCATTGGATCGGACAGATCAATGACCTAGATTAAATCGGGATATCGCATTGAGAGCAAGCCAGCAGAGTGTATCAGAGGCAACCTTAGGGGAATTGTGATCGTGATCCAGTGATACAACGTGGATCGTTGATCGAGTGCGCAAATCAACGGACAAGATTATAATATCACATTGCAGATTTCCAAAGGGAAGACTTACCGCAGGCCCAAAGACTCAGCGACATGCGATTGTGACTTATCGCATCGCAACAATGCAAAGGGGTGATGCTGATAAACTGTGAGTAATGCGATTGTGATTACGATGGGCCGATGGTGCCTATCAACAATCGTCGAGTGGACTGGCAGAACAACACAGAGACCCGCGGCCCCGCGATATGCAATACGCTGATATCGGTGATTGGCAGAGGAATGGGATCACAACAATACAAAGGGGCACAACTAATGCGACTTGCGATTGCAATCAAGGCGGACACGAAAGGGTTTACAGATGTGGCCTTATAAAATTTGAGTTTCAATATTAAAGTTTTTCGTCAGGGTTTCTATGTATTTCTTGTATTTCCTTTATGAACCCAAATACAAAGGGAGTATGACCCATAGTCGTTGCGACTTGTGACAGCGATAAAAAACGGATCCGAGAGGATTATAGGGTAGACTTTATATCATTTGAAGTCCAGCTTTGGTGTTTCAGTTGGGTTTTCCACTATATTAGAGTATTTCCTGTGTATTTCTCTATGTACACAGAGAAACGTATTCCCAGGGATTTCACCCGTGCCAAGTGGTCATTCCATTTGTAAACGACTGTCTTTGTGCCTTAAACATTTTGCAATGTGTTTAACGCTCAGCAGGGAGATGAAGGGACAATGCCGGGAGCCAGAGAGCCCGAAAAGGAATGCAAACCGACAACGCCGATAAGCTTAAAAAGCCATTCAATGGTAGCACAGAGGACAAAGAAGAGAGCAAGAGAAAGCAAAATACAGAGAGCAAGAGAAAGCAGAAGACAGAGAGCAAGAGGGAGAGTCTGTTTACTCTTTTAAACTCGAGGATTTCGAGTAAATCCATGTTGTTTTGTCACTATTGTGTTGTGACTCTGTTTGAGCTCACACTTGTAATATTCTGCTCTTGAAGACATAATATATAGGTCGACACTGAACGCTGGACCAGGAGACGTAGCCAGGAAGTATGGTGAACTCCTTGATTATTTTACTGTGTTTATGTGTGTGTTTATTATGCCATATAACTATTCATTGTCTATATTATTTTAATTTTTTTCTTCTGATCCGTTGCACTAAATATATAGACATTCCTGCAGATGAGTATTGTATACCTTAATATGATTTAAGATCTCATTTTCAGTCAATAAAATTATGGCATATTTTATGGAGGTTAAATCTTTATTATCCACTTAATAATTAAAAATAATTAAATAAAAACTTTGAAAGACTTCATCTAAAATAAACACATCTATAAACATAATTATACAAAAAATTAACATAAATAAAATTCACTTGCTAGAAAATATTTTTTTATTAATCACCAAATTTAAACCAACCAAAAAAACTTAAGATGTGTGCAATATGTTTCAAAATTGGTTTAAGTTCTTAATGCATTTTATTTTATCCCTATTAATATAAAATAAAATAAAATAACAACTAGTATGTATTAATAAAATAAAATAACAACTAGTATGTGTTTCACAAGTATGTAGGTTTACCACTTGATCCTTGCATTGTGGAATACTGAAAAGTATGTAACTAGTTTAACCATTAAAAATAAATTATCTTTTGAAGACTAGAGTTTGGTTCGAAAGAATTGTGAGACACTCAAATTATTAGGCATTTTATGTGACAAATCTTAGGAAATAAGGGAGATAGGTGTAAAGTAGCTACTTGTGGTGGGTGTAAAATTAATTAATAAATATGATTTTTATTCTTATTTTTATTTTTTATTTTTTTTGTGAACTTAGGCATTACTACTTTCTATATTATGATATCGAAATTTCTTACATCCTTCTTATGTTCCAAGTGGCTAGCCTGCCCGCAGGAAACCAGGCCGCCACCTGTCAGCATTATACCCAGACCAAAATTTGAAACTGTTCATCTCTTTGGTTCTGTCATATCTGTTCTTTCGAAGGCTACTAATTATTCTATCTATTAGTCTATAATAAAACATCCAGAAACAATTCACTTCCTAAAACATTTTAAACAAAACTATCCAAGAAACCCACTTCATCAGTCCTCATCTGAAGAATTAACCGTGGCAGGCGCCATGGCACTTGAACCTGGATTCACATTCTTCTACTCCAGAACCCATTTCATTTCCTGCATCATCTGTTCCATTTTTCCCAGAATTAGATTATTTCTCGTGGCCTGGATCTGAACTACAACAATTTCCTTAAGGAGTGTGGACTTTATATTTTCTAATTCTTCCTGTGTCTGACTCCTTAGCTTCTTGTCCCTCTGCTTTCTTTCGTCCTCTTCTTCCTCCCGGACTGCCTGGTTCCATAGCACGGGCTACCACGTGCTTCATAATCCAATAATGTTGGATTGACTTATTAAACAGTGAATTTCGACTCCTGGTATTTCCTGGATCTGGAACTAAATCCTCCCATTCTCCCTGGGGAATCTCTTTGTTTGAACTAATGGATCTCAACTCCTGTTCCCATCCATTTATCTGTTCTCGGATTTTGGGGGAATTCCCGGTCATGTAAGCATTGATCATATACATTCTTTGCTTGGACTCTGGTTTCCTTCCTGGTTGCTTCGGGTTGCTGCTTGATCCTTCTTCTTGGGTCCGAACTTGTTTCTCTTTCTTCGGGGCCATCTTGCTATTTGTCAGAAACCTGTTCTTGATTGTGTCTTGCCTACCTATCAAGACAACAGGCCACAAGTCAATAACTTTGTTTCGAATTCCTACTTCAACCCACTCACTTACCCACCTTGTATTAATCTGGTAAACCCGACTTTGCTTCTGGCAAGAGGTCCCGGGCCACTCCACGACCTACCCTGCAAGTTGGCTCCTTACCCTCACGCCACTCTCTACTTCTCTGTATTTCCCTCGATGTCCCTCTTGTTGGTTATCTATGTAAGAAGCCATCATGGCTCGTTTCCTCGACTGTCATGGTAAACTGCTTTCCCACCTGTTAACCGGTGGAGTTCTGCTCTTGGCCTTTCGGGAATTGCCTATGTAGCAGACATGGTCATGGTTCCTGTGGCCAGTAGGAAACCCTACTCTTCTTGGCTTAGCTACCCTCTCCACCCAACAACCTTTCCTGGGCTTGGGTTTTTTCTTCCTCAGAGATCCGTTTTTCCTTCTTCCCAGGACACCATCATATCTTATGGTGTAGAGATTTTTCTTCCCATATCTGGGATTGCCCCTTCCCTGCCTACGTCTGCCTATCAACTTTATTTTCATGGAAATATCTAATAAATAACAAAAATTTCTACTTCTATCTATCTCGAGAGCAGTAGGATAGGAAAGTGAATATACATACCACCTTTCCTCGCCGGTACCGTAGCTTTGGTTTGAACTCTGCACCTTGCTGCCACCTTTCGTCGTTCCTTCTTGCTTCGTGCTCTGCTGCATGCAAAATCCTGATGCCAGCTCAGGCCCTTGTTTGTATAATCCCCTTCGTCCTTCCATCCTTACTGCCACATGTCCTTTTGTTTTCCTTGCTCTCATCCCCACGTCCCTTCCTCGGGATTTGTATCTACCTGTCTGACCACCTTTACTCTTCATAAATACTACATTATCCTGGCTGCTCCTGCCGTACCCTTTCTGTACTACTGTTGCCACTTGCGAACCCTTCGTGGCCTCTTGTCCTGACTCCCCACACTCCCTCCAACTCCTTTCTTAATGGCGTCTCGATTCTCTCTTCTTCCCCATCAAGTGACCCTACCCTTGCTTGCCCCGTCAGCTGCCCTGCTTCGTCACTTGCACCACCCCTGTCCTTTCTCACGATTATCCTGTCTGTCACCACCTGCTGTGATCTTTTCCCACTTTTTCCACTTACTAACTTTTCCTGGCCGTTCTCCTCAGAATTTCCATGGCCACCCTTATCGACGTCGAGAAGTTTATGCAATTGTTCTCTCTCCTTCGGGAGAAAAAGCTCCATTTCTCCACTGTTTATCAACTTTCCCCTGTTCCGATTTCCCCAGTTCGTAAACCAGTCTGTTGGTTGATTGCCTAAGCATCTTACATGGGTGGGGATTAGATATTCTATTATGGTAAGTAGCTTCCCTATTTCATTGATGAGCCATGCTGTTCGCCAACTCTTACTTATTTTTTCCACTGGTTTTTTCTGTTGCAGTTGCCTTACCATATCCACCACCAATTTTGAGTCTCCTTCAATTTGGAGGCTCATAAACTTTTCCTGAATCACAATTTCAAGGCCGCGCTTCAGCGCATGTAGTTCCGCTTCGTTATTAGTTGCCTCCCCACGGTCCATCGCGAAGATTCTCAAGGCTTTTCCTCTGTCATTCTTAAAGACCCCACCGATTATTGCTTCTCTTGGGTTGTTTTTGGCCGCCTCGTCAAATTTAATTTCACAAGTTCCTGTGGGGGATGCCTATACTGTTTAATTCTTCAACCTCTCTGTCTTGGTCTTTTCTTCAGTCACTGCATATCATGCTTTGGGTTAATTCTAGCCTCTGCAAGATCTTCGCCTTTGTTTGTATGACCTTCCAGTCCTCTTCCTTCGAGCGTTTTGTTAAAATTGTTTCTCTTGTATTCTTGATTGTTTGTTCCCATATGTCTGCCGGGGTGTGCTTCTCTTCTTTGAAGATCACACTGTTTCATGCCTTCTAGATGTTCTAGAGCAGGAACCCAGTGGACAACATCCATGCACGATTTAACACCGGGTTTTGGTAAGGTTTCCTCGGCTAGTTCTCTAAGGTGTTTTTGATGTTTTGGAAATTTATATAGTGGCACTCAAACATCTCTTAATGGCTGTCCCACAGGGTCTTGTTGACAATGCATTTGTTCATAAGGTGTTCCATCGTCTCCTCCTGTGCATTGCAAAGTGTGCATCGTGATGGTCCTTGCCTCCCTTTTCTCTGTAATTGATTCCAGGTAAGCGCCCTGCCATGTAACATAATCCACAAAAAGAAAGTGACTTTCGACTAGTGATTTATTTTCCATAAGTTTTTCCATTTCTTCATCTCTGTCTGTTGATTCTGTTTTGCTTTTAAGTAATACCCTTTTGCTATAGAAAAGGTTCCTTGTATTCAAGTTCCCCATCTTAGGATATCTTGCCCTGTTTTTATCGCCACTTTACGGGATGCCATTTCTTTGTGGTAGTCGTCCCACCTTTCAGTGTCGGGGGCCGCTACCCAATCCTCTTTCTGTTTCCAATTACAACAATATTCCCCTATACCTGGTTTCCAAAAGGTTCCCACCACGTCCCCCTCTACTTGGGAGGTGTTGCACAAAAATTGTCACTTTGACATTCTGCAATCAGTGTGAGTCTATCACCACTCATACCTTCCTCCTTTGCAAGTATTAAACCTTAGTTCTTCATATCAAGCCTTGAAAATAAGAGAAAGACCTTAAAAATCTCTAAAACTTTGGTTCCGCACTTTCTCTTAGCTTTACCAGTGGTCCCGCACCTAATGGTCATGTCCCTTGCGCACTTGATCGCTCTGTCTATGTTTTATGGGTGTGGACCCCTGTAAAAGTCAAAAAGGCGCAAGTACATTCTTAAAAACTCACTTTGAGACATTCCTGGAAGCTTCTAGAGGGAATCTTGAGGTGGCAAGTTCACTGCTTAAAGGTTCATGCATCCCATACCTTAAGGAGCTAACCCCTTGATGTGAGGAGCTTATCCCTTTGAAGGAGGACTCTATCCCTTCAATGGTGGACCTATAACCTCCTTCCTTTGCACTATAAAATGAAGCATTGGGCTGGTTACTAGAGAGGTTGAAAGCTGAATATTTTTTAGGTGAAATGCTACTGGAACTTAGTGTTCCTAATTGAGATTTTGAGAGGAGAGATTACATACCTTTTTGATCTCATTTGAAAGAGAGTGAGGCTTGTCAAAGTAGAGGAGATTCCTGTTTGGACCTTGGGAAGAGCTTGTACAACATCAAGGAACCAAAGGTTGTAAAGTTCTTCTATTTCAAAGTTAATACAATCAAGTTTATTTTTCTCAATAAGCTGTGTTTTATGGTTTATTTCATGGATTCCTCGATCACCATGATGAACATGATTGATTATATTAGCTATGCAGGTGTTATTTGAAGTGTGCTTGTTTGTGATTGCAGGTTCTTAAAAGGAAACTCTTTCGGGCAGTTGGCGCATGGCTGCCACAAACTAGTGTTGGACTTAAGGTAGGGTCTAAACACCTCTTTAGTTTTTATTAATGAATCACAATATGTTTAGAGAAAGGTAGATTTGCTTGTCCTGCTTATTGCTAGATATTTTTTGATACTAGAGAGGTCGGCCTTGTCCGCAAGATCGATTTATCCGGCCAACAAATTGGCGACTCCACTGGGGAACTGAATTTGGTTTTTGATTTTCCTTTGTCTTTAACCTAAGAAACTTGTTCTTGTTTTTGGTTTTTGCTTGATGTGTGTGGGATTGGGTAGTTTTTTAGGTTCTAGATTGTTTTTTGTTTTTTCAAAATTTTTAAGAGGACTGCACATTCTGTTTATAATATAGTGCAGACATCCCCGCACTGTTACTTTACTGCACAGAGCAGTACCACATCTGGTTATACTGGAAGCCTGCGTACCTTGTCAAAATTTTTGAAAAACCTAAAATGTTTTCATTCAGTTAAGTTTAGGTTCTATTTATTACTTTTAGTCTCTGCCCAGATCTGCATATATCCTGTCAAAAGTCTCTCGTGAGTAAGTTCCATTGGTGTTTTTGTTTTAGATGATTTTCTAGAAGTTTTGCATGCCTGGATTGGCTTTCACTCGGTCTCTGCAGTGACCCTAAGATTAGAAGCCTAAGAAACCTTAGATCACCCTGGTATCTTTTTATCTTCTTGACGAGTCTGGTTGGTTTTTGAAATCCTCTCTTGGTGAGAAATAGATTTTGTTTCCCTTTGCAAATCTTTGAACGAACTTGGTCATAAGTTGTGAATTTCATTTTTATAAAAGAAAACATAGCTGGGTGTTTTTTGATTGATTTGTTATTCTAAACGAATTAGTCCTTAGTTTACTGAATAACTAAGTAAAACGTCATCAAAAACATTTCAAGCTTTTATTTCGATTAGGTTTTTAGAAGTTTTTAGATCTCAAGATTATATTTTTCATAGTTTTGAGTGTTTTTCTAGAAATCGTAGATTCTCTTTTGAAAGAATTGTTTTATGTAGTTTTGAGTGTTGAAAAGAAAATGGATTTATTTTTTGTGAGCATAATTAGTAGTTTCGTTTTGAGTTTATTGAAAAAGACAAAAAACTTTTCTTTTCATTTACATGTTGAAGAAAAGATTTGTTTTTTCAAAGAATTGCATTCTCAACTCTTTCTTTTAGCTAGAAATTCATTGAAGGAAAAAACGAATTGTTTATCATTTCTAGGTGCATTTTTTTTAGTGTTTTTGGAGTTGAGTCTTTACACCATCAAAGTTTCATCTCCATACCAATTGACTTAAGAAAAAACCCATAAAAATAACGTTTAACTAAAATTGATCTAGCAATCTTTTTATTTATAGGGCTCTTATCACCAATATAGCTTAGGCTAGTATCTTGGAGTAGAGAGTAATTAACTATCCAAGATAGTTAAAAAAAACAAGTAGCTATATCTCGCGGTAAGAAATAAATCCAATTGTAATTGATATAATCTGGGAAGCTCCTCTTAAAGGAGTCAATCACGGGATCATGTCCGAACCTTTGAGACAATCAAGTCTGTCTCATTGGGAAAGATAGAAGATTTGTGTGTATAAAAAATGGTAAACCTCAGATTAACCATTGTCGAGGAGCCTGGGGTCACTTGTTGGTAAGCCTCAGATTGATCATGTTGAGGAGACTTAAGGGGATTGAGGTTTGCTACTCTGCCCTTGCACGTAGATCGGATCGTAGACTATTCCCCCAGTTGTATTTATTATTGTTGGTAACCTTAGTGACCATAATCTTAAGATCTTTCCTATGGTGACGGTGAAAGATGGGTCTCACTGTACCTAGAGCAGACGTCGACTAGACTCACTTGGACTCTCTGGGTGGTTATCTTCACTCGAGACGGTTTTGTGAAGAAACTTGTGCCAACTTGTTTCATTAAGTAGGTTGTCCGGGTCACTGTTCCAACCGCCATTTCTGTATTGAATTCAGCGACGTTGGATTTCATCACCAACTAGTGTTTTCGGTACGGAAAGTTACTATTTGTGTGTGGTTTGATCTCTTAGATTGTTAGGCGTGTGATTCAATTATTTGGTTCTTTAGAGACTTTAGGTGGTTTTATTGAGATTTTCTTTGTTTGCGTGTGAAGTAATTAAATATTTAATCATGGCCAAATTACCGAGACAATCCCGTAGACTTCGGGGGCAACCTCCCGAATATACACAAAGTCAACTTGAAGGGCTACGAGCTCTTGTATCACCTAGTGACAGTAGAGTTGGGTCACTAGAAGCTAGAGAATCATCTTTAATTATTCATCCTGATTATCAAGTTCAAGCAACAGAGCATATTTTCGAACCAATTTCATTTTCCGAAGTTACTGGTAGGATTTCTCCTACTAGTGAATTAATTGAAGAACCTGAAATTTCTGAGCCTGAAACCGAACTTGCTGCTACTCCATCTTCAGGATTTTCTTCTCCAACTTCTAGTGGTCCTGGTTCACCCAGGGTAGGAAGTATCATTACCCAAAATCTTCCTTCTGGACTTATTTCCATTGAAGAACTTGATAGTCTGGACGAAGATACAACTCTCCCTGAATATCAACCAACTTTAGAACTTAGGGAGCATGAATCAATCTTCTACATTCCTTTTAGAAGCGACGCTTGGTACGTATCATTGACGAACTTTTTAGAAAATCCGGGTCTTGCCTTTTCACCACCTCCTATTCCTTTTCATCCTACGCCCAGAGGTTATTATCCTCCTTCGAATATGTCACTATCTGGTACTTTTTTAGGAGCATCTCCTCAACCAATTGAACATGGGATATCAACTAGTAATAATGGAACTCAACCATTGAGTGTAGAAGAAATTCTTATGACGCCTGGTACTATTCCAAATATGCGACCTCAAGGTAGTCAATTACCGCCTGGAGGGCAACCTCAAGGTAGTCAGTTACCGCCTGGGGGGCAACCTCAAGGTGCTCAGTTACCGCCTAGAGGGCAACCTCAAGGTAGTCAGATACCGCCTGGAGGGCAACCTCAAGACAATACATACCTTCGGGACAATACATACCTCAAGGTCAACCCCAGACTCAGTATATACCTCAAGGTCAACCCCAACATCAATATATACCTCAAGGTCAACCCCAGTTTCAGTATGTGCCTCAAGGTTATCAACCTCAAGGTTAGTACCCAACTCAAGGTTTCCAACCGCCTTCTGGTCAACCATTTGTACAAGGAGCTAGAAATGTACCTCTCAATTATTAGCCCGACACTCAACCTGGTTATGGTCCCCAATATGCTCAACCTTTTATGGGTCCATACCTCGGAATGAACGTGGTGTGGATTTCATATCAACAGAGTTTGCAACCCAATGTGCAGTTGTCATCTCCATCTGGACAACCTTTTATTTCTGGTCCAACCCAGCAACTTGTCCAGCCTACTATTCAAACTTCTGCACTTGGTGTAGTTCATCAGTCTGGGCCTAGTTCACCTTGAACTCCGCCTCAAACTGCTGCTGCAACTACTGCAGCTTCTGTTCAATCTACCCCACCTACTTCTGGAGTATTGACAGCTCCGGTTTCTACTATTTCTATATCAAATCCTCAAACCTCTTTACCACAGTCAAGACCTATAGTTCAAACTTCAGTTCAGATGTCTGTAGGACAACCTGGGCCAAGTACAGTTGTCACAAGTCAACCACAATTTACTTATCAACCGTACCAGGGACAGTACCAATTCTATCCTGCTGTGTAAAGCCCAGTCTATCAATATCAACCGTACCCTGGATATACTTATCAACAACCTCAACAACCCCAGTTTGGTCTGGTTAATCCTGGTTTTCCGGGAGGATATAATATTCCTAATGCAAATCCAATTCCAGATTATCCTAGATATCCTCCTCCTGGGGCTGGTCTTATGACCCAAGGTCTTTGAGACGCTAACCGTTAGTTAACTTTTATTGCAACTTTGGATTTACCTGATTTGTCGCGCCTTACGAACGATCCAATTTACTATCTTCCGTATTGGCCGCCAATGCCTAATAATTTTCCCAGTGATATCCCGAAGTTTGAGGGTAAGTCAGGAGAGGATCTGTTAAATCATGTGATGACTTATCACCTCTGGTTTGCATCCAATTCCATTAACGATGATTCAATTCGCTTACGTCTTTTTCAACGCACTCTAATTGGTTTCATTGCTAAGTGGTAAATTGAGTTACCACGAAGCTCTTTTTACAATTTTAGTCAGTTAGCCACTTCATTCTTAACTCATTTTCAGTTGCCTGTCAGATACGACAACGGCATGAAATTATGAACCTCATTAAAACAGTCAACGCCCACATATATTTCAGATCATATTCACGAATGGCGACGTCAACGATGTTTAGTGAAAGTTTTTATTCCGGATCAAATTTTGGCAGAATAGTTTGTTAAATCATTATCACCTAAAATTACTGAGGATGTAGCTAAGGCAGGAGTTGTTATTTAAGAGCAAGTAATTTCTCATGCTCAGTACCTTGACCTCGTTTATATGCAGTCGGGTACTTTACACGAAAAAATCTTCGACCTTCCGAAACAAAATCAAATAACTGCAGCTCCTTCAGGATCTCATGCCGCTGATGGTATGATTGGTTTAGTTAGTACCAAAAGTAAGAAGAAATCTGCAAATAATTCTTGTCCTATTATAACTTTACCATATTCCCCGACAGGAGAATCTTTCGCTGAAATTCCTACTGATATCCATGTCGTAGAATCATCTACGGCCAAATCAAAATCCGGCGATAAAAAGAAGGGGAAGAAGAAAAATAAACAAACTCAAAAGAGAAACCAGATAAAACTGAATCTATTGACGAGAAACGTAAACCTCGCTATCCTTGTCTCATTTGTGACGATGAGCATTTTACAAGGGATTTCCCACATCGAGCTGAGGTTTCAAAAATCATCAAAGGTTCTCAAACGCCTGATCTCTTGAAGGATCCTTTTCCTAGTCAAGATAGTAAGATGATAGGTTCTTCCTCAAATGCCTCAGAAGAACCCATTATGATGATGTCCCATGTCAGGATTGCAACGCGATCGCAAGATTATGGTAGTAAGAATGCCGTTGGTGGTAAGGAAGCAGAATCCTCTTATTCAAACGCACCAACTTCAACTCCTTCTGGTTCTGATCCGCTACAGATCGAGAAACCTAACACAGACTTAGTAATCAAACCGCCTACTAAAGGTATACTTCGGAAGTCAGCTTTCAATCCACATGCGAGAGCTGCTAAGAACTATAACATTGTTGAAGATTTAGTTGTTTCTCCTTCAACAATGTCGGATTTGGAGGCGCTGCAATCATGTCCAACACAGCGTAAATTGCTATTGTCTGCTATAGGAGTTGTTGATATTCAGGATTCCAACCTTATAATCTTCGATTTAGAGAATAGTACATCTCGCCTACCTCATCAAATGGCTTTCTAGATCCTAGTGTTAGTCAAAAATAGACTTTGCTTTCGGACTGTGATTGATGAGGGAGCTTCTACATGTATTATGTTGATCCAGTGCTGGAGATCACTTGGTTCTCCTACACTCAATCAATCCCCAACTATTCTAAAGGCTTTTGATGGCTGAGGGTTTCATCCTTATGGCATTTTGCAGGATTTACCTATAGGGGTTGAAGGAAAAACTGTAAATCTAGATGTAGAAGTGGTTGATGCCCCTCTAGATTACAACCTTCTCTTGGGTCGCAGTTGGTCTTACGCTATGGCTGTTGTTGTTTCATCGGTCTTTCGACTTATTAAGTTTCCTCATAATGGAAAGATTGTTACAATAGACTAGTGAACTTATTTTTTTCCGACCCAGCCTCTTCTGATAGTATTCAACATGTCGGTAAAATAGCTATCCCTTACAAGGATGTTGGGGTAGGTTTGGTTAAAGATTCTGGTTTACTAGGAACTTTTTCATTTCCTCCTAACGTATCACCTTATTTTTCAACTATTCATATGATTTTATCGAACACTATTCTTTTTGATGATCCTTGGATTGTACCCTCTGATTCTGAGGTGGACTCATTTGGTGATGCAATGCCTTTGAGTCCCTTTGAAGTTGCATATCAGGCTGTACAGTCGTTTTCTGACTCTTGTTCAACCGAAATCGATCCAATGAATGTGGTCCATGGGGAGTCACTTTCAATCTCAACCTCAGATTCAACAACTTTTTTTGATCCTGTTCACACTGATGAGCAGACTCGTGAACTTTTGTCTGTTGATGATTTACCATGGGAAGATATTCATCATCGATCTTTATTTTTAACTGAGCTTGATCATTTTGAAAATGATTTCTCATCTATTTTTACCGCTGATTATATCAAAGAACCATAGAATCCATTGTAACATCCTGATTCTGAGTTGAATTTGGGAAATATTTCTCGAACAGTTCTTATTGACATTTCAGTGAAACCCGGAATTATTGAAAACATTCATATAGGTGCTTCCTGTATGGATGAGGAAATCTAGAATTATAAAGCCCTATTTCAAGAATTCAGCGACGTGTTTTCCTGGTCATATGAAGAAATGCCAAGAATCGATCCATCAATTATTGTCCATGAAATTAAAACTTACCCGGATGCTAAACCTGTCCGGCAACGTCAGATATATCCAAGAAAAGCTGCTGCCATTAAAGCTGAAGTTGAGAAATGAATTCGAGTAGGTTTCATTTATCCAATTTCCTTAGCGGATTGGGTATCGAATATTGTTCCTATTAACAAAAAGCAAGGAAAGATAAGAATATGTATTGATTATAGGGATATTAATCGAGCTTGTCCTAAAGACAATTATCCAACCCCCTATATCGATCAAATTATTGATGATTGTGCCGATAGTGAAATATTCTCCTTTATGGATGGTTTTTCCGGTTACAATCAAATCAACATACTCTCGACTGATCAACCTAAAACGACTTTCATTTGTCTATGGGGGACATTTGCTTATTGAAAATTACCTTTTGGATTGAAGAATGCTGGAGCAAGTTTTCAAAGGGCTATGTCTTACGCATTTCATGACATCAAGCACATTGTGCAGCCTTATCTTGATGATTTACCTACTCATTCATTACATAGAGCCGATGATCTCACTCATTTACGAGCAATATTTATGAGATGTAGGCATTATCGAATTAGGCTGAACCCACACAAATGTGTTTTCTGTATAGAAACGGGTCGTTTACTGCGATTTGTTGTCTCAAAAGTCGACATTGTTAAATTACCTCCGCCTTCGACTCTTCGCCAACTCCAAAGTTTGCAAGGGAAAGAAAACTTGTTACGTCGTTTCATTCCTAGCTGCGTCGAGATAACGAAAGGTTTTACCAGGTTGTTAAAACAGAATACTCCATTCTTTTGGGATGAGATAGCTAACAAATATTTTGATGCACTTAAACACGCGTTGACCCATGCATCGTTATTGCATCCTCCCAACTATAACCAGGACTACTTTTTGTACCTCGCCGCTTCTCATTCCACCATTAGTATGGTTTTAGTTCAGGAAGATGAATTCAACAATGAACATGTGATTTACTATCTTAGTCAAACTCTGAATCCGACTGAGCTTAAATATTCGCATGTGGAGAAATTCGCCTTGGCAGCTGTTCAAGTTGTCCAAAGATTTCGTCACTACATCTTATTACGCAAAACCACGGTAATTTTTGACTGTAACCCTATGACATATATTTTGACCAAACAATTGCTAGGGGGCAAGTATTCCAAATAGATAGTTATCCTGTAGGAATTTGACTTGGAATTTGAAAAATCCAAGGCAAAGAAATCTTTGGTTTTTGCGGAACTGATGTGTGATTTCTTGCATACTGATACTGAAACTGTGGCAGAAGAACCCGTTGCGGATGAATCCTTCTTTCTTATCAGTACTCTTGATCCATGGCATGGAGATATAGTTGTCTATATCCAACCCCAATCTTTTTGGCCTGAAATCTCATGATCTTAGCGAAGGAAAATACGTTTCCAATCCCAACAGTACAATATTATTGGAGATACACTCTATTGTCGTGGAGCGGATTCTGTTTTCCAACGTTGTCTAACTCATGAAGAAGCTGAAAGGGTTCTAAATGATTGTCACTCTAGAGCATGTGGCGGTTATATGTCTGGGTATGCCACAACCCAAAAGATATTGCGCACTGGTTATTTCTGGCAATCCTTATTTAAAGATTGTATCAATGTAGTTCAGAAATGCCACAATTGGCAAATTTTTGATCGTAAGATGCGTGCTCCAACTGCTCCTCTCCACCCTATAATTGTCGTCGGTTCTTTCGCAAAGTGGGGTATCAACTTTATTACATGTAACCCTCACTCGGCCGGGGGCCATGCGTATTTCATCATTGCGGTAGATTATTTGACCAAGTGGGCCAAGGCGATGCCTACATTTTCAGCAGACGACAAAACTGCTGCAATTTTCATTTTCAATCATATAATTGCTAGATTCGGTGTTCCTCAAGCGATTATTACAAATCATGGAAGTCATTTTCGAAACATCATGATGACTAAACTAACAGATCAACTTGCCCTGCGTCACGATAGTTCTACTCCATATTACCCACAGGCTAATGGTCTGGTTGAAGCAATCAATAAAGTTCTAGTCACTATGATCCAACGAATCATTTGTATTCATCGGTCGAATTGGCATAACATGTTATTTTCAACGCTTTGGGCATACCGAACTTCAGTCAAAACATCAACTGGTTTCACTCCTTTTCAGCTAGTTTATGGGTTGGAAGCAGTGTTACCCATTGAATGCGAAATTCCGTCATTGAAAATAGCCATAGAATTACTCCCAACTACTTCCAAAGAGGAGAAATGTTTGTTGTACTTAGCTCAGCTAGATGATAATCGACGTGATGCTGCATTAGCAATCGAGACATGCAAAATGAATAAAAGCTCTATACAATCGAAATGTTACACCTTGTAATTTTTCGAAAGGAGACCTAGTTTTACTATACGATCAAGCAAACGATAAGCTAGGGGCTTGAAAATTTGTACCCATGAGGCATGGTCCTTTTGTTGTTAAGCGAAAGCTGGCAAAATGGGCCTATGAATTAGTAGATTTTGACGGTGTGTCTTTAGGTAGACCCAGAAATGGGCTTTATCTGAAAAGATATTATGCTTAAAGTGTGGTGTGGAGATTTTTATTAGAATAGTTTCTTTCTAGTTGGTGTGTTGTAGATTGAAAGTGTGCCTAGTTTAGAGAGTGTTTTTATTATTATTCCTGCTTATCTTGATTTTACTCTTGATATTGCAGATGTCGACATCTTCTCAAACATACATTGGTTTTGCTGATGGTACTTATCGTAGTACACAAAACATTTCTTCCGCAGCTTGGGTTATCTATTCACCCTCTGATGAGTTAGTATCTATGCATGGGGTAAGCCTCGGTCAAACAACAAATAACATTGCAGAGTATAGTGCAGTGATTGAGTTATTTATCTGAATCCATCTCAATTTGGGATTTAGAGTTTGCTGTTAGGTTAGATTCTGACTCGTTGTATTATTAGCTTAACAGGGTTTATGCATTAGAAATCTTGGTGTTATTAAGATTATGTTTGAGAGTTCGCGTCTCTTAAACATGAATTTGACTACATTGAATATCAACATATTCCAAGATATTTAAACACATTAGCAGATGCAGTTGCTTCTCGAATGTTAAATAGACATTTGCAATAATCAAGACAGTAAATTTAAAAACATTCCATAAACATGTTATACAAGATAGCCAGTAATAGTGATATATCATAGCATAAAAGTGTGTCAAATATACATCGTCTTCGATCATAGGTTGAAAAACACCTTATGATTGGCAAAAATGATAGTACAAAAATATATAAAATGTCGTATGAGTCTACAAAGGTGATCATTCTATCCCTGATGATGATCATGATAAGAAACCACTGCTCGGGCCACCCTACAAAGGAACCTCCTAAAAGGTCCTAGGACCCGAATCACATAGCGCTGTAACCTAAGTGGAATATCATCTATACTAGTCTCTGGAATATCTGCTGTCAAACGCTCTAGATGATGCTTCAATTCGGTTAGGGTCTCTGTGGATTGGTCCTGTCGGGTCGGTACTGCTGCAGTTGGGTGTCTCCTCTCATAGGGCTGGAGAGCGGCTGGTTGCCCTGGACCCACATCTGCATTTAAAACTTTTTTCTGTCAATTTTGGACGATTTAAAAACAAAACAAAAAATTAGTTAAAAATTTAGAAAATGTTGAAAATGATTTTACCTGAATCATCCCATTGCTCTCATGGTGGAAAATCCATGCCTGGATCACCACGATAATCCATCCCAACATATGGAAAGTCTTGAATCATGAAAAGTTGGTTCCCCAACCAACGAAAATACTCAGGTGGAAATCGGACAACCTCTGTACCCTCATCAGGATGACGAGCCATCACTACAACCCAACGCATAATCTTAGGCTCTTGGGGAAGTCCAGCCTCAACGGAAAGCTGCTTTGGGACCAACATAGGGACCCTCTCTAGGCCAAATCTCACAACCAAGAAACCATATCCAAAGTTTTTTAGTTGTTTGTTCTTTGCTCTAGTCAGTTGGCCTTTTACATTCGCCAGCACAGCTTCACACCAGTAGAAGATGGTGCCTCGGTAACAGTCTACTGCCATTCGCATTTGGGATCCGGTAGCTACATGCAATGCTGCAATCCTGCATAGTCTGGTGACAGTAAATGCAATCACTTTAAGTTCAAGACGGGAGATAGTCTTAATATCTATCCGTTTGTCCTCAGTTTGGTCATTACAAAACTCTAGTCGGAGACTAGCGACAGACTGGCCACCTGGCCTAGTCCTAAATAGAGATAATCGTTCGCCTCTCTTGGGCAAACCAGTCAAGAAATAAATGTCCTCTAGCTCGATTTTTGAGCCGGTGGCCACCAATTATGAAACACTGGTCCTATGTGCTCCACCTGTCTACCAGCCATTGCAGAAAGTCTCCCTGAGCCCTCATGCCGGGTATGGCCCAGAATTTAAATAGTCTGCATGCTTTTAATGCCCGTATTGTAGGTGGATGAATTAATGCGGCTAGATCCACATCTTCATGCTCCCGTTCCCACCAAATGAGCATTTTGTATATCCTACATTGCAAAAAGGGCAGCTTGGAATAATTTAGTTCAAAATTTTTGGGCGGAAATGGAAAAAATTGACATTTTAAAAATCTATTTCGCGGGGTTCGCACCAACTAGTTAGAGATAGTGCGTAGGTCCGCACTCGTCCTTAAGAGCAGGTGCGGGACCCTGACTTTTTCCTTTGTACGAAAAAGTCGGGGTTCGCAGGGGCCGCATGTTGCATCTGCGGACCCCCGCGAGCGGTTTTTTAAACAAGAT
This sequence comes from Pinus taeda, assembly GCA_000404065.3. Lineage (NCBI taxonomy): Eukaryota > Viridiplantae > Streptophyta > Pinopsida > Pinales > Pinaceae > Pinus > Pinus taeda. The sequence goes on from APFE030139956.1 coordinate 20,890, forward strand.
TTTCCTTTAAAAATCAATTTTTAAAGCCCTAAAATGAAAATTAAATGGTTAAAACGCAAGATAGGGATGATGTGGATTACCTGGAGCTAACGGTTTTCGATTCCAACGGTCAGATTTTCCGCAATCTTCACAGGAAGTTTCTTACCAAAAACTCTTACTTTTCACTATGAAGTCAAATGGTAAAAATGAATTCTTTTTATAAGCTTTTTTGAATAAATGAATTTTTAATTTGTTTATTTTTCACTTTGAAAAGGTAACTTTTGTTGCATTTTTATTAATTTTAAATAGGCATGAGTAAGTTTTTGAGTTTTTGTGTAGAATATTTGATTTTCAGGAAGAATTGATCATTTTCAACAAAGAGCATACTTTTTCATTTTTTCGGACTCTTCCAAAAATTACAAAAAAGTGAAACATTGGAGTCCTCTTTAAGCTCTTTTCTGACTCGTAAAATATGAAAAGATTGTCGAGTTTTTCTTTTAAACTCGTTAAAACGGAATTAAAAGTACGACCCACTTACAACTCTTTTCTGACCGTATAAACATGAAAAGATTGCCAGACTTTTGTCATTTCAAGTTCGATATTGGTTATAAAACGATGTGTTTTCGATCACTTTTTTACTTTTTCAAATCAAAGGCACTAATTATGAAAAGTACTCCTTGATCGTAATGGTCAAGCGGTTCTCTCAAGTATTATTTTATACTTTTTCGGGCTTGGGGGACACAAATTTACGAAAAAGGATAACCATGGAGTTTTCTTAAGTTTTTCTTCTGACTCCCTAAAATTGAAAAACACCGAGTTTTTCCTATATTGGACTCGTTAAAATTTAACAGTAAAGGACCTGTTCAAATTTAAACAGGAACAAACCACTCCTTCTTAGGGTTCGAATTTTAAACTAGGTTGGACTTATCCGAAGGATGAGCTTATAATCAAGCAAATGTTATCCTCCTTAAGCTTGTCAAAAATAAAGAGGTACTTGCCAGGAACGGTGGGGTAAAAGAGAGAAAAATGAACCTGTTTGTTATACTTTGTATTTAGAAAAGCGGTTAACCACTCTTGAACACGACACTTTTTGTTCACCTAGGTTGAGAAAGCTTTTGCCTAACAGTTAATCGAACCATATTGAAAGTCTTCAGCCAATTTTTGGGTATTAGCTTTGGGTCAATTGTCACCAAACCATCTGCAGTTTCGTTATGTGTTCAAGAGGTCAGTTCAAATAAACCATTCATTTGCAAAATATCTGGCATCCATCTTGACCATCCCTGAGTTAGTCCTTGCCAAATATATTTCTTCAAAACTTGATCTATGATTTCGTGTTGTGGGTTTGCCTACGACAGATCGCTTTCTATCAACTCCAACTCATTATCTAGAAAGATGATCTAGAAATCGTCAGTACCTTGAAATCTGCATGCCTTAATGACAGGTTTCTCGCCTTTGACGATAGGTTGCATCATTGACCTTCTATCAAAGGGCTCTGTGACGTGTTCGACATCGACTCATTTATTCACATTTCATGGATTGTACTAATTACTTTGAGGGACATTAACATTACTGGTGGTTTCTCTCACACTTGTTAATAGTTCACATCATTGACTGGTAATCAAGTGGTTTCTACCATGTTCGACTTCAACACATTCATTCACATGGATAGAATCGTACTAGTTCAGGAAGCAGAAATCAAGACCCTGGATTTAGTTTCCACCATCGAGGCTGCGAGGAATTTTGTTATTCATTATACAATAGATTATTCATAAATATATGGCTGCGTCCATACTGTGTCTACATATGTCTATATTTATGATGTATTACAAAATCATTCCTGTATCAGAGCAGCTTGGATAGTTTTCTAGTCAGTTTTGATCTGAGTATGGGAATGCGTGCCTCAGCGATGATATGTT
>APFE030139956.1:23961-36054 GCA_000404065.3 Pinus taeda
GGTCTAAACACCTCTTTAGTTTTTATTAATGAATCGCAATATGTTTAGAGAAAGGTAGATTTGCTTGTCCTGCTTGTTGCTAGATATCTTTTGATACTAGGGAGATCGGTTTTGTCTGCAAGATCGATTTATCTGGCAAACATGAGGTGAATGCTTGGATGACTTGAAGGGCTTCCTTATGGATAATTGTTTCTCGTTGTTGCCAGGATTCCTCCCAAAACTTAGCTTTGTCCCCCACTCTTATCTCCAAAAAGCTGTGTTCTCTTATCAGTTCTTTATTACTCCTCGCGAAATTCCATATTGTGGAGCCTTTTTCCTCTGTCTGGCTTCTCATCTTGTCTTCTGGTTTCTCAGCTGCCTCATATTTCCTTTCCCAGATTGCCTTCCATAGGTCTTGGCCACCCTGTGTCCACCTCCACCAAAGATTCGCCCCCATCACTTGGTTGAGTACGTAGGGGTCCCGCAATCCTAAGCCTCCAGCTTTGGTTGGCTTTCTTAGCCACTCCCTAGAGAGTAAAGCCCATTTTCTAGTTTTTCTGGTTCCCTGCCATAAAAATTTCTTGAACATGGCTATTAGTTTTTGGCTAATGGACTTGGGAATAGATTGGCTTGATATCTGATAAATTGGGATAGCTTGTAGTACTGCTTTTAGAAGAATTATCCTACTGGGGGTGTTCAACGACCGGAAATTCCAATTGTCCATCTTTTTCCTGATTTTATTAATTAGAGGTCCCCAGTTAGCGACCCTGTATTGGTGCTCATTAAGCATAATACCCAGATACTTCTTTGGGAAGGTTCCAATTCTGAATCCCATTGTTCGGGTCAGAAATCTTTGTGCTGCTAGCTGTGTGTTGAAGAAAAATATTTCTGATTTCTCTTTATTGATCTCAGTCTCGGATGCTTGAGTGAACTCAAATAGGGTTTTTACGATTTGTTGGGCTTCCTTAAGCAAAGCTTGGCCATAAAACATTACGTCATCTATGAATTGCTGGTGTGTTATGGGGAGATCATTCCCACAGATTCTTAGTCCCTTTATCTGGTCCCTGTTTACTTGTGCTTTTACCAGCCTACCCAGTCCTTCTGCTGTTAGGATGAATAGAAACAGGGATAGGGGATCTCCCTATATGAGCCCTCTCGAGGGGTTGAAAGCTTCGATTGGGGTTCCATTCAACATGACTGACATCACTAGTGTGCTCATTATTGACCGGATCCATTTCACCCATCTCCCATCAAATCCGTGAGCTTTGAGGATGCCTTCTAGGTACGCACAACTAAGGTGGTCATAAGCCTTTGCCAGGTCTAATTTGATTATCATGCCTTGATTTCGAGAGTTTTTCAAGGAGTGGATTACTTCTTGGGCAACTATAATTCCATCTGTTATTTGTCGTCCTTTTACAAAACCTGTTTGTTCCTGAGCTATGAGGTCAGGCAGAATTGGCTTAAGTCTATTCACCATAATTGTTGCTAATATTTTGTACACTACATTACATAGGGATATTGGTCTGAATCCCTGAGGTTCGTTCTAGTTTCCAGTATTTGGAATCAATGCCAAGGAGGTAGCATTAAGACCCTGATGCATACGCTTTGTACACCTTGATTCCTCCACTAGGTCCAACAGGTCATTACCCATAAAACTCCATGTTGCTTGGTAAAATTCAATGGTAAATCCATTAGGTCTCGGGGCCTTATTCTTTGCCATTCTGTTAACCACTTCCTCCACTTCTTCCTTTGTAATTACCCTGAGTAGAGCTAGATTTTGTTCTCTAGTTACTGTTTTAGGTATACGTTGACAGACTCTGGTGATTTCCTCCTCCCTGTTAATATTTGGTTATGTTAGGATCCCTTTGAAATAATCCACCAGGAGCTTCTCCATTTCTTCCTGTTGTAGCACTCTGTTTCCTTGATTATCTTTCAGTGAAAAGATTCTATTGTGTTGTCTGTGGTTCAACATTGCTTTGTGAAAGAATTTTGAGTTCTTTTCCCCTTTTTTCAGCCACTGGACACGTGATTTTTGTTTCCATAGAATTTCTTCTTGCTTTCTTCTTTCCTCTAATTGATTGATTATCCTTCCTTCCTCCTCAACCAACTCCTCACTTCTTCCTTCCTCGATGATTTGTTGTTGATTTTGTTCCATTCTGGCCTAAAGTTTCCCTCTCTCTTTTTGAATGTTGCCAAATTCCTCCCTGTTCCATTTCTTAATTTTGCCCTTTATGTCTTTGAGTCTAAGTTGGAATGTGTGCATTTTGTTTCGACCTTTCGTTCCCATTTTGCTTTCTTGCCACCAGTTTTTTACTTTGTTTAATAATTTTGGATCTCTTAGCCAAAAGGACTCAAAACGAAAAGGTCTCTTTTTACTCTGATTGTTCATAGCTATTTCTAGTTTAATTGGCCAATGGTCTAACCGTATAGAGGGGAGGATGGAGGCTTCGTAGAAGATGTCCATACCTATTATATGTTCAGAGACTAAGTATCTATCTAATCTTGACGCTATTTGTTTGTTCCCACCTCTTCTATTGTTCCAAGTGAATTTTCCATTTATTGTTGGTATGTCTACCAGACTTAGGTCTGTTTTGACATCTCTGAATCTTTCCATCTCTGAGTCTTCCCTGCCGATTCCTCCTTTCTTCTCTTCTTTAGAGGTTATCATATTGAATTCTCCTGCGATAATCCACCTTTGCTCTCAGTGCATATTTTTTATTTTTCGCAAATGACTAAGTGATAGGCCTCTATCTACCGAGGTGTGGGGCCCGTATACTACTGACACTACAACCCATTCACTCTGCCCAATGAGTCTAAATCTGCCGGTCATGATTCTGGGCATTCCTATCCACCAGTTTGATAGGACTTGTGCTGGGTTCCAAATTACGACTATCCCTCTCACACTTCCTTTAGCATCTATGGTTACTTGCTCATATCTTGGACTTATTTTATTGAGTATTTCCTCCATCTTCTGGTCTGAAATTTTAGTTTCTTGAATAAGCATTATTTGTGGTTTGTCTTTCCTCATTCTTGCCGCTAAATGTCTTTGCTTCCCTTTGCTATTCAAGCCTCCAATATTCCATTATGTCAAAATCATTGAGGGGTTTGATTTAGGTTTTGAAACACCGCTGAAAGCAGAACCACTCTCCCTGTGTTCACCAACATTTCTCCCATTAGTTGGATGGAGTCTTTAAGATTTTTCCTTCCTCTTTTTTTTCCCGCCCTTGCCTTGTCCTTGCTGATCTATTCTGAGTTCCTTCTGGTTCTCTTGGTATTCTTCGGGCACAACTTTACCTTTTTCCTATTTAGCTATATATTGCTGAAAGGTTTCCACATACAACCTCTTCTGGTCTTCTGGGATAAATCTCTCGTCCAAATTCCTCCATTCGTTTAATAATTTTCTTAGAACTTCTTCTTCTTTACTAAGATCATCCCTGGTTATCTCCATTTCTATCTCCATCTGTTCTGCCAGTTCTACCTGTTCTTTGCCTTTGTCCGTGACCTCACTCGTGGCTTTCCTCTTTGTGTGAGCTCTTTCACTGCTGGAGCTATTGTCTGACTCTTTATCTTCCTGATTTTCCGTGGTTTGATCCTCATCTTCTCCCTCTTCTTGTATTATTTCAAAGCTATTTGATTTCCCTGGGTTTGTTCGTTTTTCCTTCTTTTCTTCCTCGGAGTTTTCTTTGGTTATTTCCGTCTACTTTTTACCTTTTGGAATCCTTCCTCGTCTACTGGCCCTCGCTTCTGCTGCTTACTTTTCCTTTCTTCTTCTTCCATTGTAATAGGACATTCCTTAACCAGATGTCCATACTCATGGCATCTGCGGCATATAAATGATATATGCTCATAGTCTAAGTTTTGCTGCCAGACTTCTTGATGATACTCTAGTTCCACGGAATCTGGGATTGGGTTCACAATGTTCATATAAACACATATCCTGGCATACGATGTATACCTTCCTTTATTCGTAGTTTCTACTATTTTCACAAAGCTACCTATTGTGTTTCCTATCCCTTCCAAGATTTCCAAATCCCAAAAGTCTATAGGTAACCCAAATAATCAAACCCATACTGGAGCTGCTATTTTTTTTTCCTTATCGGGGTTATAGAATTCTTCCCAATATCTCATAAATAGACCAGCATTATAATAGAAATAAGGGCCATTTTCAAACACTTTTTCCTTATCTTGCAGGTTAGAGAATATTACCATAAAGAAGCCTTTAGCTCCCAACTTTAGCTCGATGTGTCCTTGGGGCTGCCATTTTTGCTGAATCCATCTGGTAAGGTCTCTTTCGGATGACCATACGCCGACAAACTTGCAGATAAGGGCATGATCCTTCATGTAGCTTCTATACCTTTCTAGTTTATTTGGTGGAATCACAAACATGGGTTTCTCCGCCGCACATGGCAGGCATTTTCCCCTTCTGCCCGTCTGCCATGTTGCTCCCAGAACCAGACTTGCATTTTGCTTCTCCTTTGCCAACTAATTGTTCTGACCTTCCCCTGACACTGCATCCCAATAGGAGGGTATCTCTCCCCTCCTGACCTCTTTTGTCATAACTGTGTCTCTCAGATGTCTACCTTGTCTGCTGCTGTGACTCTCTGTTGTTTGCACCCTTACCTTCCTTGATTCCTCCCCACTGATTTTACCACATGGCCGCCATTAGGTTTTTGGATGCAGAGCTCGACTCCTTCCTAATAAATATGATTTTGTATTTAAAGTTAAATTTAAATTTTGTTTGTAGCGGGAAAGTATATTTTTGATATTTTTAAAATAAAAATAAAAATGTATAATTTTTTGGTTATATAGCGGGTTATTTGGGTTTTTAACAAATATTAAACATTTTATATTAGCATTCAAAATATGCTTTAATTATACATAAAGAAGCAATATTAAATTGTTATTGGAAAAGAAAGATTAAAGATATCAAAGGAAAAGTTTGATGACAAAACACCATTGTGGAATGCTAAACAATGAACAATGCCAACCTCTAAAAGTAAAGATTCCTTTGAGAGCAAATTTGCTAGAACATTATGCTCGCTGTGTAAGAGGGAAGGATTTGAAGAGTATCAAAATTTTGTTTTAATTGTCAAATCTTCCTTTTCCAAGATTCCAGCTAAAGGATTCTAAGATCAACCTTTTCATTAAACTAATCCACTATTATTTTGGAATCACCAATTAGTTTTAAAACCTCCACCTTCTTCCATGATACTAACTACAAAACACACTACAAAGCAATCAACTCAACAACAAAGTTCGTACCATTTCTAGTGCCCAAATTACATTCATTGCAAAACATTTTATAAACAAGATGTTCATAGTTATATGCATTGCGTTATCTTCATTCATTAGTTGTATGAGTAATTATTTGAACTAAGTTTTGAATACTTGTTCAAGTACCATACCTTTATTGCAAAACATGGTGTGAATCAAATGTTCATGTTTATATACCATACATTTATTGCAAAACATGGTGTGAATAAGATATTCATGTTTATATGCATTGTTAGGTCAAACAATAGGCATCCCACATTAAAAGTGTTTGTTGATCAATATTGAGGCCTTGTCTAGGTTTGGAACTCGGTTAACCCACCTTACATGTTTATGGGCGATTGTGTTAGGCTCAAGAGTATAGGGGCAATCTCTATGACTTGGCCTCAAGCCTTCTTGGTAACATGAAACATCTCCAATGGCTCTCCTAATTTACAAAAAAATAAAAAGAAAAAATAAAGGAGGAAAACAATATAAGAGAAAAAAGAAAGAAAAAAAAATATCACATTTATATGGTTTGTGTTGTATTCATTCATTATTTGCATGAGGAATTATTTGAACAAGTTTTAAACACATGTTCGAACATCATACCTTTGTTGAAAAACCTTTTGTGAACAAGATTTTCCCATTTATATGCATTCTGTTATTTTAAACATAGTTTAACTAATATACCCTTTGGTCTTATTTATGATATTTTATCCAAATTTGGTAGAGATTTTTTCACATGGTAAACTCGAGTTGTAGTGTGTCCCATGAGATTTTTAAGGTGTTGAATCCATTTATGCATTCAAAAAATCATTTTAAATTATTTAAACAATAAAAAATCACAATTTTACTTAACTTTGTATCATTAAATAAAAATAAAAATACTCAAACATGCATTTATTAGACTATACTATAAGCATCTTTGACGAGTAGACTCGGTTCACCAATGCAACATTGTCCCCATAATTATTGTGAAACATTAATTGTTTTGTGAAACAATTACAAAGAGTTTACTTACCATTCTCCAATGGATGAGGGGAGGTCTCGTGGGGCAATCCCACCACCCTGCCAAAGTGATGGGCATAAAGGTTAGAGGGTGTTGCTCAACCCCAACAAGAAAATACATGCGATGAAATAGATGGCTAATAAATTGTTGTAGAGGGTGGTGGGGAGAGTTATGTGTTGATTTGAATAGTTTGGAAGGTACTCCAAGCCCTAGGGTTCAAGTTTTGGAGGGAAAAGCACCACAAGGGTCACTTGTGGGCTTGGAACCCAAGGTAGGGGTTTTTCACCCATCAAGTGCAACGCATACCTTAGAGAAGGACTCATTGGAGAAGAATATTTATGTTCCCTAGGTGCAACAAGATAAGGAAGGAACATCGAGGGTTTATGGGCTATTTCAGGAGTCCGTTTTAAGGACAAAATTGATGTTGGGAGGGCCGAGGCCCTGTTCTTGTAGGCTGCAGCCAAGGTGGGGACAACGAGGTAGTTTGGAGGCTTGCTAGAGGGTGGACAATCCTCCTAAGAGGTTGTCACAGGCCTAGCTAGGGTCCTGTAGGGTGCCGCAACTATCTTAGGGAGGAAAGTCTATGTATTGGGCTTGAAACTGCCCTAAAATAGTAGCGTGAAGGGAAGCCTGCTATCATAGGAGAACCACAACAATAAGAAGCAATTCTGGGCTAGTATGTTGGGTGGTTAGGGACTATGGTCAGTGCCCTAATCAATCTCAAAATTGCAACATTGTAGCAACTCAGAACAACATCATTTGGTATGTGTTCGGTCACAGTTTGTTAAATGAATTTGGATCGTTATTGCAACATGTGGAAGTTGTGTATTGGAGTTGACTTGGGTGTCAGAAAGACTCCAATTAGGAGTAGATTTCATAGTGAAGTGTTAGCCTCCTGCTCATAGCAGGTATTCATCTTTCATGATCGACATGTTTACAGGCCAAATATGTCATACTTTGCATGGCGCAATGTTCCATATTTGCTACTGAGGTAAGGAGGGCACAAACCTTGTCTGCAAGCATTTGGAGCAGACCAGTGTGATGACCGAGACCCAGACGAGAAGAAGCACAAGAGTTCATTCTTCAATTGGTGGTACTTTGGAATGTCCAGTGGTTTGGTTGTGTCTATATCTATGCTCATGTACATTCAAGAAGAATGTTGGATGGGGTTTGGGGTTTTGTATCCCAACCTTGGCAATGGCAATAGCACTCTCTGTTTTCATGTGTGGGACAAGATTGTACCGACATAAACTTCCTGGTGATAGTCCGTTCACTAGAATCGCCCAAGTCTTTGTAGCCAGTATCCGTAAATGGAATGTCTCTGTTCCTTCTCTGGGAGAAAAGAAAATATATGTTATTCAAGAAGAACAGCTTTTAAAGGTTGAAAACAGTAGAGAGCTTTTTTCCTACAAATCAACTAAGGTTTCTTAACAAGGCAACTGTGGCAGTTGATTTAGATTACAAGCATAAAGACATTAACTGGAGATTATGCACAATTACACAGGTTGAAGAGGTGAAAATTGGTCTAAGATTGTTACCCATTTGGGTGGTTTGTTTGAGGTATGGGGTTGTCTTTGCACAATCCCCGACATTCTTCACAAAACAGGGAAGCACAATGTATAGAAAGATTGGTGACAACTTTGAGATTCCTGCCGCATCTTTACAAAACTTCATTAGCCTCTCTATTTTCTGTGCTTGTGCCTGTGTATGATCGCATATTTGTTCCGGTGGCCAGAAAAATAACCAAAAATGAGCATGGTATAACACTGCTTCAGAGGATAGGTATTGGTATATTTACTTCCATTCTTTCTATGACTGTTGCTGCCTTGACAGAAATGAAAAGGCTCCAAGTGGCAAAGGACAATGGATTGGAAGATATGCCCCATACCACGATTCCATTGTGCATTTTTTGGTTGCTTCAACAATACATACTATTTGGTATATCAAATGTTTTTACAATGATAGGATTGTAAGAGTACTTTTATGATCAGATTCCTGACACAATGAGAAGCTTAGGTATCGCTCTCTATTTGAGTGTTTTCGGCATAGGTAGTTTCTTGAGCAGTTTTTATATTTCTATTCTTGAGGAACTAAGTAGCAGAGGGAAGCAGCAGAGCTGGTTTGCCGACAACCTGAACAGAGCTCATTTGGACTACTTTTATTGGTCTCTGGCTGCAATGAGTGCACTGTTTCTACGCATCTATGTTGCATTTGCTAGCTGCCTCACATATAAGAAAGTAGAAATCGATATTTGCCATGATGATGGAGAAACAACCTAATACGCAAAAATATTAATTCCTGGATAATTCAATTATGAATTCCTCAGTCATATTTATAAAGTGGCATGCATATCTCAAAGCAATTGGCACTTCAGGAAGGCTTGATGGCTGGAATTTCATCGGGAGCTGCAGCATTAGATGACATGAAGGGCCTTCTAATTTGCTTACACACACAGAGGTTGTACGCCTTTCAAACATATTGCAGACTGGCCGCCTTTCTGTAAAGAGACAGAAATCATGGTTTATCAATATCTCTGAACCCACTCTATATAGTTGGAAAATTACTTGTGCACTCCCTGGAGAATAAAGATAAATTTGGATAGGAGAATTGCAAAATTGAAGCTTAAGTTGGAACCTGTCAGCGCTTCACCTATTTATTTATAGCTCTTAAAATAAACTTCAATGGATTTAAAATCCAATGACATTTTAGCGCTGTTTTCTCCTCCTCTGGCGGTTCTTGGGTGGCAGACAATTCGAAATCGGAAACAAATTGCATGCAGAATACTGAAAAATAGGTCACTCTGTCAACGATGGACATATGCCAGACCTAAAAATATTCTTCAGCTACAAGAGTTTTATCACCCGAGGTATACTCCAAGAAACTGCGTTTCAGAAGAGTCCACGGATTCCTCAGCGGAAAGTGTTATTGCAGTAGCTCATATCAATTTCTACATGGGGGATGTTAATGAATTTGAAGAAGAGATAGAGGAGCCTGCGAAGTATGTTCCACCTCCACCTTTAAATCATGAAGATGCAGAAATGATTGGCAAAACAGAACTTGTGCTGTATACAATGAAGGATTTTCTTTGTTGCTTGCTGAAAAAACAAGAAGCAGATTGGAAGAACTGTGAAAAGGTTTGGAAGCTTTTCAGTAGAACTGTGGAGTTGCAGGACCCTCTAATTTGTTTTCGTGGGATTAAGAGTCTAATATGGTGGCTGGAAGCTGTACGTGATGCAGTGATTTTAGTGGACGTGGATATAAATGAGATCTATAGTGTGTTTGATGAAAAAGCTAAGCCACAGATCTACATTATATGGACATTGGCATTAACAAAAGGTCAACAAGAGAGTTTTGTAAACCTCGGTAGACAGGATTGGTGGAGAAATTGTCATAACTCCACGTGACGAAACGGGTTTTGTACCTGAGGATGCAACTATAGTTGGGAATACTTTCTTATATGGTGCAATAGGTGGTCGACTCTTTGTCCGAGGAAAAGCAGAATTGGGTGGAAAATTCATTTTGCTTGGGACAACACCGGATGGGAGAGTCTACGCGGAGTTCGAGTATCTTTCCAACCAGTGCAAGGAAAGTAACAATGCACATCTGCTCCTGACATACAGTGAGGAGCTATCACACATGTTGTATGCTGCTGCAGATATTGTCTTAGTTCCTTCCATGTATGAACCATGTGGACTTGCCCAAATGATTGGCATGCGCTATGGAGCATACAGTTTCACCAACATATGTTCAGGAAACACGTTGCGCGGGTTGGTTGTCCAATACACTAATGCAATATCGTGAAAATTATGTTGACATTCTAAATGGAATTGACACTGTAATATGGGACCCCACTACTGATATCTTTTTGCCAGCTCGTTTCCAAGCGCAGTAGATTGAAGGGAAGATGATTTGCAAGAAATATGTTCAAAGGGAATTTGGTCATTCTCTGGCCATTTTGCATCGCTTCAGTCCAGATTAGCCCCAGATAGCAGGATTTCGGCCTCAGCATGCTACTAGTACGCAGTCCTCCTTTATTATGCAGTTTTGATAATATTTCGATCGTCCAAGCACCGAAACCTCCAGAAGCCTGCAGAAAGCGCCACAACAACTATTTTTGCCATAAAGAGATTAAAAAGGTGATTGAACAGTTCAAAGACCTTCATCAAAGTCAAAGAGGCAGCTCTAAGCCATTAAAACTCACCAGAACATAGTTAAAGCTATTAAAGACTATTCATATCAGATTTTAAAGGAATCAGTGCCACTTAAGGCCAGCGGAACTGCCTAAATGATGCAGACAAAAGGATTCAATGCCCAGTTATTAAAAATACAGAGTATCGAGCCACATTTGGGGGCAGCGCTGCAGGCCAAATATGCAGTGATGACTATGAGGCTAGCGCATGGCTCAAATGACACTTTTAAATCCATTTTTGAGGCTGCTGCCTCATGCGCAACCTTAGATATTTATTCCGAGATGCCAGCTGCCCCAGCGCAGCTCATATAGTCTTTCATGCATTTACTTTGAGTACAATTTAGCAGTAAACACTGATTTACTTCAGAGCTGTTTGGATCTGTTTGATAGATATTTTTGAGATATTTTCCTTGAGATCTTATCAAGAGATCTAAGTCTGTACATATTCTTTATATAAACCACCCTATGGACGGTTTTAAAGGGTGGTTGGTTGATAATTCTCTTTCTAGACCTGCGCTGTATGCTTTGAGAGATTTAATGAACAGAGGTTGCTGGAATACCTTGTGTTTGGACTGTTTAATGTGGATTTGATGGCTGAAGAATAGATTACAGGATTCTTATGCTTCTTCATGGAACAATAAGTTTTTCTCACCTGTTTTCAGTTGCTATGTTTGCTATATCATATCTGTGTCATGATCTAAAATTTCAGGAAGAAAGAATAGCTCAGATGTCACATAGCCGTGCTCTGTCCTCAATTCCTGTTATTTCTCTATGTTTTCTTCTGAAATAGTTATGAATATGAATACTTATTCGCTCATATCTACACTAGTTCCTCCATATATGAATATTGTTTAGGAATTTCTTAGTTGCTCCTATATAATGTTCACTCACCTTCCCTCTGTTAGCATAATGAAATCTACTTAGCTGTCTTTCATTCCCTGACATCCATTTCATCCTCATTCCAGCCTGATATTATTCCTTGTTTAACTATTATGCTCTGTAGTTCCTTCTTTGCCAAAGAAAACACACCAACAACCCTTAATCCTTGACTCCATGCCCAATGCTCTAAACTTCTTACGCTTCACATGCCAACTCTACCTGAATAGATCAACCATCCCACCAAACTCAAACAGAACCCATGTGCATCATATCTAGCCTAAGATCACCCTAAATAAAGCTAAATCCCAAAGAGAGAGCCCTCTCTGATTGCAGCTAGGCTAGGACCTACGGTCCAAAGATTGGTCTGGTGTTACCTCATCCATATCCCTTAAGGAGCCAAGGGACAACCTGAGCGTTAACAATGAAGTATTGGGAATAATTGGTCTAGTGGAGGGCAACATGTTGATAGCCCAAAGTAGCCCTAGGCAAGCTATCTTGAAGTGATAAAGAGGATTTGGAGGTTGGGTGAAGTTTGGTTCCAAAGTGAAGCACCTTGATGGACTAAGGTGACTACTAGCCTAACAGTTTGGAGCTCGAGAATTAGGCCTACCCAGAGAGTAGATTGGATTGGCCTGTGTACATGTAACGTAAGTGACTTGCAACAGTGTTAGGTGGCAACTGTTGGGTTGTGTTATATTCTTTCCACAACTAACCTACGTAGTGAACCGGGGGGCGGCCCCCCTTCGTTGCGCCGATTGCGCAGCGGGGGGGTCACGGGGGGCGG
>APFE030139959.1:0-22991 GCA_000404065.3 Pinus taeda
TTTCTTAAAATATAAAATTATCATTCACTTCCGTACATTCATGCACTTCGTGGCATCTTCAACAACTTTTCTTAAAAAATACACAACTTTTTCATCCGGAAGCTGTTTTTAGCCATTTTTTTGAATCAGCCTAATTTTTTGAGATCTTTTCATTGGAACACTTAGTTTCAGTATCTACAGCTTCAGTTTTTGTTAAAACGGAAAGTCCATGCCAAGTTATTCTTGACAACACCAACTACTTCCAATGGTGGTCCTAAATTGTGGATTTACTTAGAAGTAAATGTCTTTACAGAATAGCCTCAGGCCAATAAACTAAACCTAAAGATGAAGATAAGGTAGCCAAATGGGAAAATGGGCAAGATCAAGCACATGGGTTAATAGGGATGTCTATTCTCCAGAACTTAGATTCCATATCGTAGAACTTGATACCCCTAATGAAGCAATGAACCAACTCACTAATTTTTTTGGAATTAAAAATGAAAGTAAAGCCCATCAAACTCAAAATTGAGTTGCTTACGTTGGACCCCAATAATTTTTCTTCAATTGAATATTTTTTTTTCAAAGTTCAAGACCCTTAGACTTCTCTTGGAAGGTGTTAAGGTTGAGAAAGAAGCTGGTAGCCTTATCTATTCCATTCTTACTAAGTTGGGACCAACCTACTCTGTGTTTGTTTCCACCTTCCATTCAAATAGAGAAGCCTTCATTTCTCAAGGACAAGACTATAAGTCCCCCTCTTTTGATGCCTTTTGTGATTCTTTAATAAGAGAACTAGAAAAACTCTTACATCTTATTCTTCTTAATCTTAGGAACTCTTCTAAGAAAGCCTTAGCCACCATCAACAACCAAATTCAAAGAAGCCTAAGAAGCAGTATCCTAAAAAGAATGGTCCTAAACCAAACAAGGGTCCTAAGAAATTTCAGTCTCAAAATGAAAAATAAATTCAACAAAATGATAAGGTAAATAAAAACAAAGGGAAGAAGACTGATAGGCATTGCAACTTTTGTAATTGAGATGGTCACTTAGAATCCAAATGCTTTAAGAACATGGAAGCCTTGGAAGCAGCAATGAAGAAGCATAACATCCATTTGGAGCATTCTTCAACTTCAACTTCATCTTCAGGAATAACACTTTCTGCATGTGGTTTTCGAGCATCTCGGTCTGGTTATGCACTAAATGTATCTTCTTCTCATTCTCATGAGTGGCTCATTGATTCTGGAGCTTCTTATCACATGGCCAAAAACAAAGCCATGTTTTCTTCTTTAAATGATTGTAACACCAAAAATATATATGTTGGTGATGATAGATCTCTTAGTATTGTAGGGACTGTAACTATTCATCTAGACAATGGTCAATTTAATGATGTATTATGTGTTCCAACCTTATCCTACAACCTTCTATCTGTATATCAGATAACTCATTCAGGTGAAGGTAAAATCATCGAATTTTCACCTCATGATGTTGTAATTAAGGACCTAAGAGATCCTAGACAGATTTTAGCTACTGGCATTGTTAATGATTCTACAAGGTTGTATAAGTTTAACAAATTTGGGTCATCAACTCTTCCCTCGGTATTTGTTGCTCATAATGATGAAGTGATAAAACTTTGGCATGAGCGATTTGGTTACTGAAACTACCACTCCCTTCAAAATCTATGTAAAGAAAATATGGTGACAGGTCTTCCTATGGTATCCTACAGAGATGGTGTTTTTCCTGGATGTGTACTCGGAAAACATCATTGTGATAGTTTTGAAAAACATGCCTCTTGGCACACCTCAACCCCTTTACAACTTGTGCATAGTGATTTATGTGGTCCACTTCCAGTTGTTTCATTCTCTGGCTACAAGTATTTCTTAACTTTCATTGATGATTTCTCTAGACACACTTGGGTATACTTTTTAAAACTCAAGAGTAAAGTATTTAACATGTTCTTGGCCTTTAAGGAATTTGTTGAGAAACAATCTGGACATCAAATTCTTAAGCTAAGATCTGATAATGGCGGAGAATATGTTAATAGCAAATTCATCAACTTTTGCACTAAGCATGGAATTCAAATGCAACATGTTCCATATACTCCACAACAAAATGGTGTAGCCGAAAGGAAGAATCACACCTTAAAGGAAATTGCTAATTGTATGCTTCAATCTAAAGGACTTAGTCTTAATTTTTGGGCAGAAGCAATTAACTGGGAAAATTACATAGTAAAGGATTACTATGTAAAGGATTAATTCCTCATCCAAGGATTACCCATGTTGCATACTTTTGATGGACCCTTCTACTTGGAAAATGAGAAATACATGAAAGAACGTGATTGCAATCAAATTTTTCTTGTATTTCTCATTTTTTATATTGTAGGGTCCATGGAAAGTATGCAACATGGGTACTCCTTGGATGAGGAATCAAATTATGCATCCAACAAGTATTTCCACTCGAAATTTGAGTAAACCCATAGGGAGATAATTTGAAAATACGAGTTGAAAAATTAGTTTTTTCTTTTTTCCCTCTAAAACTTGATGATGTAATATGATAATTTTTTTATTATTTCCACTATTATTTTATAATTTCCTTATGAGGCCCATTTTAGACCTCAAAATTACCCTAATGAGGATTATCCTTGATGGAGTCAAGGACCATATTGTTTTGTATATATTCTCTGAGAGAAGTTGAGGACCATATATATGTAGAATGGTGAAGATGTCACTTCCTACCTCACCAGAGTTCTACTTTCCAAAGATGAATTAGCTGTAGTTGGTGATAAGCCAAGTGATGATGAGTTGGTGCAAATAACATTTAATTGGTTTTCTAAGGAGTGGAGTATGTTCATCCAAGTGATTAATGGGAAATATACACTTCCAGGATGGGATCTCCTATGGAGTGATTTCACATATGAGGAGATTAGGCTCAACTTGGTTAATGGCAGCAATAAAAGCGCAAAGTTTTGAAGGATGAGACGGATCAGGAAAACGTGGTCATAGTAGGAAAAGGGAAGGTGAAGAAGGGATCCAACAAAGGATTTGACTCAAAGGAGAGAAGGAGAAGGTGTTGGAAAATCAATAGTGGTAGTTATTAATATTATTTTCCTTTAACCTTGATATTTTCTTGTGAATCTTAATTGTATTCTTTAGTTATTTAGTTATATTTTTTCATCAAACAATATAAAAAAATCAGCAATAATAGAGGACACAGATATTAGGCTCTCAGCTAGGGAAAATGCCCTCCAAGGGGAAAACCTGGAAAATATTCACTTCTTAGGATCTACTTCAAATGAGATACAAAAACCCAAACCCTAGACCAAGTCTTTCTCCTGGTATCAAGTCGACCCTTCGTCATGTCCTTCCTTTGATCTGCACCAACCAACTTCAATCCTACAACTTTGACTTACTAGCTTCAATACTGCAATTCGTCCTGCAACTTCAACCCTACAATTTCGGCCTTACAACTTCCTAAAAAACCTTAATCCAACCTCTTGTTGAGACCTTCCTAGAGAAAGAAAACTATTCCCAAGGTCAATGAGGTCTAGAAAAAATATTCTTTCTTCCAACTATGAGTTAATGCACTTCATCCTCCTGCAACTCAGACCTACAACTTCGGCCTTTTGTTGCAGCCCAGAAACACTATAATTTCGCATGTGTGAGAGAGATAAGTCCACAAAAAAAAGGATATTTTCTTCCTTCCTTGCCTCCCAAACCTTCACTCTCCTTTTCTGCTTCTTCTAGCTACAAATCAAACTTATTCTTGAGATATCGAACTTTTGGAATGAGTATGTCCAAATGAGGTCAACCAACTTCCTTATATAGCCTTCTCAAGGGGTTAAATTCCCTCCTTTAGGTTGATTTGATGTTCTGAGCGCCGACTTGTACTTTTGGAGATTCCAAGACTTTCTAGACTAAAAAATAATTCTTTTTAGAAATATATTTTTCCCAGAAGGGTCTTATAAACATGATGTTGACTCCTTTGACTCAAGAAAATAAGTCCTAAGACCTAAAAATCCTTAGAAGCACGAATAACATTATTTTAACTAGAAGACCATCAATAATGAGCATGAAACCCATGCTTGAATAATAATATTTTTTTTTCTTTTCTCGTTTGTTACATAGGATACATATTGAAATGAGTACAACAATTATGAAGACCAAAACTAGATACATTTCTCAACAGAAGAACCTTTCAAAGGCCAAGTTCTATGATTGTCATGAATTTGACCACTATGTCAATGATTGTCCATAGAGAAAGAAGAAGGGAAACAAGCAAGTAACAACTTCAACAAATACATGTGAGATTTCCAGCAGGATGGATCAGGAAATCACATTATTCACTTGCGTATCTATCTCAACTTCACATGTTTTTTGGCATATAGACAATGGAGCATCAATTCATATGACAAGGGTTAGAAAATACTTCTCCAGTTATAACGAGGACATCAAAATCCAGATTTAGATGTGGAATAAGTCCAAGTGAAACCTAATTGCAAGAGGGATTGTTCTATTTCAGAGGGAGAATGGAAATCCAATTTTGATTCATGACAAGTTGCATGTTCCAGGCTTGGGGATGAACTTGATCTCTGTAGCAGTCCTTCAAGACAAAGGATACGATTTTATATTTAGAGGGGCACAAGTGCTATTAAAGCACAAGGATTGGAGGTCATCTATAGTGATTGAAGTGTGGAGCGAGCAGTTGTACATGTTGAAAATGGACGCTCATAAAACACTAGTTAGCAACAGAAATTTGAGGGACCAAAAAATCATTGTAAGGAGAGATGTACATTTTATGGAGGATAAGGCATACACGAGGTCTAGAGATTTGCAAGCAATTGAAGATCAGGGTGAGCATCCAACAAAAGATCCTAGAGCATAACATCGTAATCAAGGGAAGTAAAGCACAAGTACATTCACGAGTACAAGCTTTAGCTCGGGTGCAAGTGTTCCTAAGAGTTCATAGAGCATGGAGCAACAAATATAGCAAATCAGGGAGATGCATAAAGAGGATATGGATGTGGATATACCTAGTTTCATTATTGGCACGTGGAATTGAGAGGTTCAACAAATGCTCAGGGATGATGAGGAGTTTGTGGGTACTCATAGGATGGGCAGTAGAGAGTGGAGACAACCAAAGAGGTGCATTGGCTACATGAAGTTGGTCAGTCAGTTAGTAGATAAAAATCCTCCCAACTATCAGTAGGTTGCACAACAACAGGTGTGGTGGGATACAATGGTTGAGGAGTATTCATCAATCATGTCGAACGATGCGTGGGAGGTTATACCAAGACCAAAAAATAGGGTGGTGGTTGGATCACTCTGGATTTATAATATCAAGCACAGTGCAGATGGAAGCATCGAGAAATACAAAGTAGGTGCATTTTCTTCTGTGGACAAATAAAATTCTATACAATCCATTTTGGGGCCAATGTATGTTCACAAAACTTTGCAAATGTAACTGTATTTTGTTATCAATGAAAGAATTACTTTTTCTTTTGAAAAAACAAGGTACATTCCTATACGATTCGTGATGTCATTAGCAGCACAAATGGGACGATAGATCCATCAGATGGATTTCAAGATGACATTACTAAATGGTGAGTTGGAGGAGGAGGTGTACATTGAAAAACCAGAGGGATTTGTGCAAGTTGAAGAGATATTTATACAAGCTCAAGCAGGCTCCTAGGGAAAGTTATGAGCACATTGATAGATACTTCCAAGGCATGGGCTTCACGAAGAGTGAGGCGGATCCAAACCTCTACTACTTGGTGGTTCGGGGTGAGGTGCTCATTTGTGTCTTACGTGTGGACAACTTGTTTCTTATAGGTTTACTAGGGCTTATGGAGGAGTACAATAGGGGTCTTGTAGTTGAATTTAAGATGAAGGATTTAGGTCTCATACACTATTTTCTAGCCATGGGGGTATGGCATACAGATAGTGAGATTTTCCTTCGACAAGGGAAATACTGCATTGAGATCATGAGGAGGTTCAAGATGGAGGATTCTAGAGCCATGTATACACCCATGATCACTAATTTGAGGAAGATATATGCATCCAGGGAGAAAGTTGTGGATCCCACCTTGTACAAATAATTGATAGGATCTCTCATGTATTTTGTCAACACCAAACAAGATATATCCTATGCAATAAACTCTCTCAGTCAATTCATGTTGGAGTCAAAGAGAGTGCACTAGATGACAACTAAACATGTGTTGAGATATTTGCACGATATTATTAAGGATGGGATTAGGTATGCTCAAGATTATGGTGTTAGATTGGTTGGATATATTGATGCAAACTGGGAAGGTAACACAATGGATCAAAAAAAAAACTTTAAGGTGTTGCTTCACCATGGGATTAAGAGTTGTTTCTTAGTACAATATGAAGGAGAAGTATATGGCATTGAGTTATGCAGAGGTAGAGTACATAACATCTGGCATGGCTACGTGCAAGGCTATATGGATTTGGAAGTTGTTCGTGGCCTTATATGGTCAGAGGGTTGAGATGACAGTGATACATTGCGATAATTAGAGTTGCATTATGTTATCAGAGAATCCAATGTTTCACGACAATTCCAAGCATATAGACATTAGGTACCATTTCATCATGGATAATGTGCAATGTAGGATTGTTCAATTACAATATATACCCATAGATGACCAGGTAGAAAATATACTAATGAAGGTTTTGGGGAAGATGAGATTCATATTTTTCAAGGAAAAGTTGGGTGTTATGAAGAACACCTTTCTCGCTAAGAGGGAGTGTTATATTGTGTAGCTCAGACAAGTGTTTTAGTCTCAAATAGTGTCTATGAGGCTAACGAACATATTTTCTCTAATACCCAAAAAAGTTCACAGGGAAATGCCTTGATTAGAATTAATTAGACAATTTATTAGTTTTCCTAAGTCTAACTTAGGGAAATGGCTTAATTAATCAAAATTAATTGAGGTAAATTGATTTTCCTCTAGAGACTTCTGCAAAAGTCACTTGAAGGGGCCAAGATGATCTTAGCCATTGATTGAGATTAAATCATGGTCATTGATTCGTCAACGAGAGATTATAAGAGGAAATCGATGGGAACTTGGAGATTAGATCCACGAGAGATCGAGGCACAATATTGCAATAATAGTGAGGGAACAAAGGTTATGCAGAGGAATCAATAGAGCAAGTTAACCAATGCTTAAAGATGATATTACCAGAGGAATTTATCACACAAATTTCCAGAGATATTTGGAGATTCATTTTTCTGCAGAGAGAGGTCGATTTTACAGTGGTGTGAATTGCTCCACAGAGGGTTGCGACTTACCCTAATTGGAAATGTGAATTCTCTAGTAGGATCAGTTACAGGAGCAAGGAGGGATTGCATGAGAGATCAATTTGCATAAGAAGGTTGATTTTTCCAGTTGAGGTAAAAATCTAAAAGGACGTCGAGTTATTTCCTCAGTGATAGGGATGCACGTGTGAGTAGATCCAGAGCTAGAGGGAGGGAGAATTTCTCAAGGGAAGCTGAGTTGATTAGTGGATGGTATATCAACTTGAAGAAGTAATTGAAATAATTTTCTATAGGTTTTCCAATTTACAAAAAATAATTTTGTAAATTCTCCATCACAAATTTTGCTGAATAATAATAAAATTACTCATCTACAGAACTAGTTTTCCCCACACTAGGGTTTTTCTAGGGACATTTGTCAAAAATATTGGTGTCCATTATTTGTGTGGGCAATAATTTTCTTAGTTCCCATGATTAATTTATTTTCTGTGAAGTTTCAATTCAGTTTTATTCAATAATTTCTGCAAGTACTATGAAGAAGACAAATAATCAATTGATAGGAGAATAATAAACAACTAACTGCAATAGTAATTAAAATTTCATAGTGATGGACAGTGTTCAAAGACTGATGGTCATTTCCCATTGGTTTTAGATGATAAGCTAGTATTAACCTCAAAGGAAACAACACTTTTCACAACACAATTAGATGGTTGACACTATGTGATTCATTTCACTAGTTTCAATCCCACTTCTTCACCCCTGTGAGCATCACCCGATGTAATGAATGCTAAGTGGACTATTCAAAAATCATGAGAAATTAGTCAGTTACGACTACCTCTCATGGAAATGGTCATAGATGAATGACTTACTTAACACAGTTGAAATCTAATATAATGAACTGCGAAAACCCCTTGATACTCAAAAGAGTGAAGGGAATTCTATTTGAATGGTTCATGAGGAACAATACTTGCCAAGGTTTTGCAAATGGGCAACAGGCTAAGTGGGCTTGATTGTGGGGAAAACTCCACAGTTAGGCACGCTTGAGCCAAAGGCAATCTGGGATGGGTGACCTCCCGGGAAGTCCTCGTTACGGGTGCAAACCCTAGAAGTGATGATTGACGCTATGTGATTCATTTCACTAGTTTCAATCCCACTTCTTCACCCTTTTGAGCATCACCCGATGTAATGAGTTCTAAGTGGACTATTCAAAAATCATGAGAAATTAGTCAGTTACAACTACCTCTCATGGAAATGGTCATAGATGAATGACTTACTTAACGCAGTTGAAATCTAATACACTGCACTGCGAAAACCCTTTGATACTCAAAAGAGTGAAGGGAACTCTACTTGAATGGTTTATGAGGCACAATACTTGCTAAGGTTTTGCAAATGGGGTAGCAAGCTAAGTGAGCTTGATTATGGGGAAAAGTCCACAATTAAGCACGCTTGAGCCAAAGGCGTTCTAGGATGGGTGACCTCCCGGGAAGTCCTGGTCACCAGGTGCAAACCTCGAAAGTGATGATTGACACTATGTGATTCATTTCACTAGTTTCAATCCCACTTCTTCACCCCTGTGAGCATCACCCGATGCAATGAGTGCTAAGTGGAGTATTCAAAAATCATGAGAAATTAGTCAGTTATGACTACCTCTCATGGCAATGGTCATAGATGAATGACTTACTTAATGTAGTTGAAATCTAATATAATGCACTACGAAAACCAATTGATACTAAAAAGAGTGAAGGGAACTCTGCTTGAATGGTTCATGAGGAAAAATACTTGCTAAGGTTTTGCAAATGGGGTATCAAGCTAAGTGGGCTTAATTATGGGGAAAACTCCACAGTCAAGCGTGCTTGAGCCAGAGGCGATTTGGGATTGGTGACCTCCCGGGAAGTACTGGTTACCGAGTGCAAGCCCTGGAAGTAATGATTGACGCTATGTGATTCATTTCACTAGTTTCAATCCCACTTCTTCACCTCTGTGAGCATCACCCGATGCAATGAGGGCTAAGTGGACTATTAAAAAATAATGAGAAATTAGTCATTTACGACTACCTCTCATGGAATTATTCATAGATGAATGACTTACTTAATGCAGTTGAAGCTCAAAAAAATATAATATAATGCATTGCGAAAACCCCTTGATACTTAAATTCAAAAGAGTGAAGGGAACTCTACTTGAATGGTTCATGAGGCACAATACTTGCTAAGGTTTTGCAAATGGGGTAGAAAGCTAAGTGGGCTTGATTGTGGGAAAAAATCCACATTTAAGCGCACTTGAGCTAGAGGCGGTCTGGGATGGGTGACCTCCCGGGAAGTCCTGGTTACCGGGTGCAAGCCCCGGAAGTGATAATTGACGTTATGTGCTTCATTTCACTAGTTTCAATCCCACTTCTTCACCCCTGTGATCATCACCCGATGCAATGAGTGCTAAGTGGACTATTCAAAAATCGTGATAAATTAGTTAGTTACGACTACCTCTCATGTCATTCATAGATGAATGACTTACTTAACGCAGTTGAATCGCAAAACAATCTAATATAATTCACTGCGAAAACCCCTTGATACTTAAATTCAAAAGAGTAAAGGGAACTCTACTTGAATGGTTCATGAGGCACAATACTTGCTAAGGTTTTGCAAATGGGTTAGCAAGCTAAGTGGGCTTGATTGTGGGGAAAACTCCATAGTTAAGCGTGCTTGAGCGAGAGGCAATCTGGGATAGGTGACCTCCCGGGAAGTCCTAGTTACCGGGTGCAAGCCCCGAAAGTGATGATTGGTGCTATGTGAATCATTTCACTAGTTTCAATCCCACTTCTTCACCCTCGTGAGCATCACTTGTTGCAATGAGTGCTAAGTGGATTATTCAAAAATCATGAAAAATTAGTCAGTTACGACTACCTCTCATGGAAATGGTCATGGATGAATGACTTACTTAACACAGTTGAATCCCAAAAAATGATATCTGATATAATGCACTGCGAAAACCTCTTGATATTTAAAATGATTAGAAAATATTTCCAATCACACATTTATGAATCTGATAAGGTATGGTCTTTCGGATTTCAGATTTTTGCGATTGTTGTCTTGTTGCAAATAACTTTCTAGACCCATCGCATTTCATGAAAGTTGTTTATCGATGTTTTGAACCAACAACTGTGGTTCATCTTCAAGATAAAAAAATGTGGAAAACTAATCAAACCAAGGGTTATAATAAATAAGAGAAAATAGATAATAAAAAAAAATAACTGACAATGAAACATTAAAGGGTAAAAAATTAAAGTTAAATTTTAAGATATGTTTTTTTAATATGGTATAAATAAGCCTTGATATTAAAACAAAAAATTTCCAAGGGCATATATATTTATGTATTTAATATTAATATAAAATAAGATATCAAATGTTTAACTATGATATTTTAAAAGTAATAATTAATTATGAGTTTTTTTAAGTTAATAATAATATATTTATTATTATTTTAAATATATAGGATTGGCATAAAAGTTATTGTTATTTATTAAATAATTTATTTAAATATTTTAAAATATACTATAATATTATTTAGTAAATAACATAACTTTTAAAGCCAATCCTATATATTTTAAATAATAATAAATATATTAATTATTAACTTTAAAAAACATCATAATTAATTTACTTTAAAAAATATAATAATTAACACTACAAACATTATAATAATTTTACTTCAAAATATCATAATTAAAACATTTATATCTTATTTTTATATAATATTAATACATAAATATATATAAACTCTTAAGAATAATTTTATTAATATCAACGCTTATCTATACCATATTAGAAAACATATCTTAAAATTTTACTTTTCTTTTTTACCCTTTAATGTTTCATTGTCGACTATTTTCTTACCTACTTTCTCTTATTTATTCTTACCTACTTTCTCTTATTTATTATAACTCTTGGTTTGATCAGTTTTCCACATTTGTTTATCTTGATGATGAACAATAGTTGTTGGTTCGAAAATTTGATAAACAACTTTCATGAAATGTGATGGATATGGAAAGCTATTTGCAACAATGTATGTTATACACCAGTAAGCTCTTTTGAATATCCTATACTAATTGTATGTGTTATAAATCGAGATATAGTTTCTTGAAAAGGTTGCAATCTAGTGCCTTGATTGTTTGTTGTGTTCTTGTAGGATTAAAGTTTCTTGGATGGTTGATGTTGATATGAACTTACACGTTGCAACATTCAAGTCCATTACATTTCCTTTTCTCATATTGTAAATAATATTTTGTGATATTCATGAAAATAGCAAATGTTAAAATCATCAAAGATCATTTGGAATAAGAATGGTAAAAGTCCACAAAATTCTAAGGGTCATTAGGAAATCAAAAGGTTATGGGAGAAGGTGAAGGGTCATCTACCTAATTTTATAAATGTACCCTCATGCCTTTAAGAAAAAGGACTTTTAGTGCTTGAGCTATGCTAGCATTTAGATAGTTGTTTGTGTTGGGTGTGGAGCCTGATTATCTTCCCGATTATTCAGAGTTTTTCTGTTTCAACCGCGTTGGATCCCTGTTCCTAACGGGGCGAAAATGTCACCCATTTAATCGTCGTCGGGGGGGTCCAAGGCAGGTGATGATGATTTTATGAGCCCTTCCTGGTGGGGGTTTGAGGGAAGCATCCTCGAAGCTAAAAATAGATGAAAAATTTCCTTGTAAAATATTATAATTTTGTAGTCAATCTAGGTCATTCATTAGGCTGATGATCTGACAATAGAAATTATGTTAATTTAGGGTTTTTTTTCCTTAGAAGGCAATCCTCGGTTTATATGGTATAATTGTATTGTGATTGTATATTATTATTCTGAACGAGAAAAAGAGAGAGGATGTTGTGTGAGAGCAAAGAGGAAATTACAATGGATTTTTTGTAGGTTGTATCTCTTTATTTTGTTGGATAATATAAAAGGAATGACTGATTGTTTCTCCATTGACGTAGCCCAAATTGGGTGAACCACATATATATGTGTCTCTCTTATTTTAAGCTTTTCTATATTTGTGTTTCTACAATATTTTGTGTATTTCATTGCTTCGATAATTAATTTCTAACAACTGTTATCAGACCTGAAGGTCTATTTGGTTGATAAACTTGCAGGAAAGAAGGTTCCTAGTTCAAGTGGGAGCAATTGTGGAATATGGTAGGTTTAGGGTCAAGAAATTTAATGGCAAAAAAATACCAGGTGTGGAAGATGCAAATGGAAGATTATCAGTATCAGAAATATTTGTACCTACCATTGAGTAGAAAATAAAAGAAGTTGATGAGTATGATAGATGCAGAATGGAAGATTCTCGACATAAAGGAACTAGGAGAAATACAACTGTGTCTAGAAGTGTCAGTGGTATTCAAAACTTCAAAGGAAATGACAACAAAATGTTTAATGATGGCATTGGCCAAACTATATGAAAAACCCTTGGCCTCAAATAAGGTATTTATTATGAAGCATCTATTTAATATGGAGATGTTAAAAGGTGGATCTGTTGCTGATCATTTAAATGAATTTAACACGATTACCAGTCAGTTAAGTTTTGTAGGGGTAAATTTTGATGATGAAGTGAGGGCTCTGTTATTTCTGTACTCATTGCAAAAAAGTTGGAATTACTTAGTTATGGCTATTAGTAACTATGTCTTTGGATCTAGTACTTTAAAGTTTGATGATTTTGTTGGTGCCATCCTTAGCAAGGAAATGCATTGAAAAAGCTTTGGTGAGACATCAGGTAGTGCTTTGAATGCAAAGACTAGGGGAAGAAAAATGGAAAGAGGAAGGAGCCTAGGAAATCACAGTGAGTCAAGAAAAATAACATCCAAATCTAGATTGAGGATTGTGTGCTGGAAATCCAAGAGGAAAGGACACCTGAAGAAAGATTGCAAATCTCAAAAGGGAAAAGAAGGAGAAGGACAGCAAGAGAAAAATCATGAAGCGAATGTGACATTTGATGTGTTGCAAGATGCTTTGATTATTTCATTAGATAATATTATTGATGCCTAGGTGGTAGATTCAGGGGCCTCATTCCATGCCACACCTAATAGGAAACATTTTTCATGACTATGTTCAAGGAGATTTTGGACAGGTTCGTCTAGGTGGTGATAAACCTTGTAAAATCATTGGAATGGGTAAGGTTTTTATAAAGCAACAAAATGGAAGCCAATGGCTATTGAAGGAGTTAGGGCATGTTCCATATCTGAATAAAAATCTAATTTCAATAGGGTAGTTAGGTGGTGAGGATTGTGTAACTACATTCACATATAAAACTTGGAAAGGAACCCTAGTAATAGCAAAAGGAGAAAATGTTGGTACATTGTATTTATGCAATGGTATTTTTAATGTTGTTAATGTTTTAGCCTCCACAAGAGAAGATACAACACTATGGAATCATAGGCTAGAGCACACGAGTGAGAAGTGGATGTAGATTCTTCACTCAAGAAATTTGTTGCCAGGTTTGAAGCATGTGGATTTGGGTTTTTGTGAAAATTGTGTTTATGGAAAACATAAGAGAGTTAGATTTATCAGAGTTGGGAAGGAAAAGGAGAGTGAAAAATTAGATCTTATGCATACAAATGTATGGGGACCTTCTTAGGTATCATCTCTCAGTGGCTCTCGCTATTATGTTAGTTTTATTGATGATGCAACTAGGAAAACCTGGATTTATTGTATTTGAAATAAATCTAATGTAATTGATATTTTCAAGAAATGGAAAGATTTGGTTGAGAATGAGACATGAAATAAGTTGTAGTGTCTTAGATCATAAAATGGAGGTGAATACTGTAGTAAAGAGTTTGTTAACTATTGTTTATAGCATGGAATTTGCAAAGATAAGCAGTTCCAGGAAGGCCACAGGAAAATGGCGTGTAAAAAAGGATGAACATGACTATCATGGAGCGTGCAAGGTGCATGAGATTGCATGCAGGATTTCCCTTACGATGTTGTAGATACTGTTGTTTATCTAATAAATAGAGGGTCTTCAAGTTCCTTGGATGGTGGTATTCCAGAGGAGGCATGGAGAGGTAAAAAGGTAAACTACTCATTTTAAAGACTTTCTATTGTGAAGCCTGTTTCCACATAAATAAACAAAATAGAACAAAGATTGAGGAAAAATCAACGAAGTGTACCTTTATTGGATATGGTGTAAATGATTTTGGTTATCACTTATATGATTATGAAAATCACAAAATCATTAGGAGTAGAGATGTCTTATTCAATGAAAAGGTCTTGTATAAGGATCAGATGCAGGGAAAGACATATGAAAAATAAAAAAAAGAATACACAATGCTTGATGAGATCACAAAAAAGTAAAGGTGCCTGAAAATCATAATGATTAGTAGCCACAACAACCAAAACAACAACATGCACCTCAAACACCTGAAAGTGGTGTTAGAAGATATAACAAGATAAGTAGACCTCTTGAACAATACTCTCCTTCATTATATTATGTATTGTTGACTGATTCTAGTGAACCAGAAAGATATGAAGAAGCAATGCAGGTATAAACCAAGAAGAAGTGGGAGCAAACCATAGAAGAAGAGTTGGACTCCTTGATGCATAACCTGACTTGGGACTTAGTTAAGTTACTTGCAGGTAAAACAACATTACAGAATACATGGGTTTACAGGTTGAAGGACGAAGATGGAGGTAAAAAAAGGTATAAGGATACAATTTTGGTGAAGGGGTTTGCACAAAAGAAAGGTATAGAATTTGATGAAATTTTTTCTCTTGTTGTTAAAATTACTTAAATCATAACAATTTTAAGTCTAGTGGTAGTAGAAGATTTGCGTCTTGAGGAGTTAGATGTAAAGAGATCCTTTCTCCACAGGGATTTGGAGGAAGAAATATATATGTAGGAACCACAAGGGTATGAGGTCAAAGGGAAGGAGAAATTAGTGTGAAAATTGAATAAGAGCTTGTATGGCTTAAAACAAGCACCAAGGAAATGGTATCTAAAATTTGATAGGTTTATGTTTGAACAAGGTTATACTAGATGTAATTTTGATCACTGTGTTTATATTAAAAAATATATATATATGGTAGTTATATTATATTGTTATTGTATGTAGATGACATGCTTGTTGCAGGGTCTAACATGTAGGAAATAAATGTGCTCAAAGGAAAATTGGAAAATTCATTTGCAACGAAGGATTTGGGTGCTGCAAAACAAATCCTTGGTATGAGAATAATTAGAGACAGGAAAAATCACAAATTAACATTGTCTCAAAGTGAGTACAAATAAAAGGTGTTGGAAAGATTTAATATGCAGAATGCAAAACCAATTAGTACACCTTTGGCCAGCCATTTCAAACTAAGTAAGAAGATGTGTCCCAAGACTTAGGAAGAGATGGATTATATGTGTAAAGTTCCATATGCACCAGCAGTTGGAAGCTTAATGTATGCAATGGTTTGCACAAGGCCTCATATTGCATATGCAATGGGAGTTGTAAGTAGGTATATGAAAAATCCAAGAAAAGAGCATTGGATGGAAATGAAGTGGATTCTCAGGTATTTGAGAGGTACCAAAAATCAAGCATTATGCTTTGGTGGTTCAAGCATTTCTCTACATGGATATGTTGATGCAAATATGGCAAGCGATGGAGATAAAAGGAGGAGCACCACAGGGTATGTGTTTACAGTAGGTGGAACAACTATCACTGCGGTTTCAAAATTGCAAAACATTATTGCACGTTCAACAATGGAAGCAGAGTATGTTGCTGCTACAGAGGCTAGTAAAGAAATGATTTGGTTATAAAGGTTTATGGGTGAATTAGGCAAGAAGTAATAGATAAGCATGTTATATAGTGACATCCAGAATGTCGCTCATCTTGTAAATAACTCAACATTTCATTCCAAGACTAAACATATACATCTCAAGTACCTTTTCATATAGTCAGTGTTAGAAGATGGATAGTTGAAGCTGGAAAAGATACACACTAGCCAGAATCCTACAGATATGTTAGCATAAGTTGTAACCAATGAGAAAGTGAGATTCTGCTCAGTTTCATTTGGTCTTCAAGTATGATGGTGAAAATGAGAAATAGCTAGGTCCAAGTGGAGTCATTGAACAACAAGTGAAGCAATTATGGAGTTTATATAATCAGTCTTCAAGTGGGAGATTGTTGGGTGTGGAGCCTGATTATCTTCTTGATTGTTTAGAGATTTTTTGTTTCAACCATGTTGGATCCTTGTTCCTAATGAGGCAACAACACCGCTTGTTTAGTTTCCACTGGGGGGGCAACGACGATTTTATATGCCCCCCCGGGTGGGGTTTTAGGGGCAACTCCCTTGAAGCTAAAAATAGATGAAAATTGCCTTGTAAAATATTGTAATTTTGTAGTCAATCTAGGTTGTTCATTAAGTGAATGCTTTGATCGTAGAAGTTATGTTTTTTTTTCCTAGAAGGAAAACCTCGTTTTATATGAGAGAATTGTATTGCGATAGTGTATTATTATTCTGAGAGAGAGAGAGAGAGAAAAGAAGGTTGTTTGAGAGCGAAGAGGAAATTACAGTGGATCTGTTGTAGGTTATATCTCTTCATTTTGCTGGATAATATAAAAGGAAGGACTTGCTATTTATCCATGGATCTAGCCCAAATTGGATGAACCACGTATATTTGTTTCTCTCTTGTTTTATGTGTTTCTGTATTTGTGTTTCTACAATATTTTGTGTATTTCATTGCTTCGTTAATTAATTTCTACCAGTTTGTGCTTAGGGAACTGAAATCACTTTTCTCTTGGTAGCGTTTAGGCTGAGTTGTGTGAGGATGGGGTTTTTTCATTAGAGATAATATGAGCATTCCTCATTCCACTATTGGATTTTGTTTGTTTTTTGGAAAATTTACTTGGATTTGTAGTATTATTAATAAGAAATTCTTCATTTTGGCATAGCCATGCATTCTACTAGTTGTAATGGCTAACCGATACTCCAATCATGAATGCATGCATGCTTTCACATTGGTTATATGTTGATGAAATAATTTGTGGCATATATGTTTGATTTGAATATTTTCTCTCTTATTCCATGTAGATGCTAGTAACTAACTGTGAACTAATTTGCATTTGACCTCTAGAACATTCTTATCGTTATATTTTAGATGGTCTTATCTAACTGATTCCTATTAAGGCATACTTTTCTAATTGTTTTGTTGCTCAATTCTTATACATTGTTCTGCAAGTATAGTAATTGTGGGTTGATTTATTCCTCAATATTTAGGAATTTCGCACTTGCTCTCACACTAACTTCGCTTCACTTGACAATTAAGAGTAAAACATGTATTGTGGAAATTGGGCTCACATACTGTATGGGGCTCCTATCCCAAAAGGTATGAGTTTTAATTTTAACTTTACACTAAGGAGACCCCCTTACTATTGGTACATTTTGCCTCATCAACATGTAGTATTTTCTCATACCATATCATCCTTTTAGTCGTTGGCATACTGCTAATTATCTCCATATTCATGTTGATTTCTCTTTGTGGAGTTTCAATGCTTGGTCCTTTTTGCCTAGTTAGAAAATGGTAGGTACTTTGTAGCCAAGGGAGTCACAACAATGTAATCCTCTTCCTCTGCAATTGAAACAAGTGAGTTACACCAACTGCGGGATCCTACAGTGGAGTTTTTGTTGTTAGAACTGCAATAATTTATTCCCACATTCTTCCTTATTGGTTCAAGGACCATTCCATAAGTAACCTAATAAGGTTGTGAAGTGAAAGGATGTCTCTCGACCTATTCACCTTTTGTATATGGATCACCATGTTCTGCAGCTGAGTAAGAAAAACAATAGATTAACAGTGGAGTCATGCTTGATATGGTCGAGGAGGTGAATGTGTTGGAGGTATAAAACTCCATAGCATATTTCGCATGTGATATAGCTCTATATGACTGAATCTAAATCTCCCCAATAGGGAAACAAAGGCCGATAGTCAAATATTGTCCCTTTCTTCATTAAAGCCTCTCTAAGTTCTAGAAACTACTAGAGGATTTTAGGCTTGGATGTCTGCTTGTGATACCATTGTTCCCCTTCTTGTGGAATTCTCGTCACTTCTGCCATTATTTCCTCTATCACTTCTACAACTATTCCAACATTCGCATACTTGTTGGCTCTAAAATTTAGGGTGAATTCTAGTGTTACTTCGTCATTGTATCCCTTCAACCAAAGCACATACTCCATCTATCTTGCCTCCTAAAAAAAGACCGAACATGGTCATAACCTTCCAAGATCACTATCTTTGTAGGTTCATGGAAAATATGTGAACCTCCCATGTTGTCTGCAACTTTCCTCCTTTCAATTTCTCTATTATAAAATGACAATGGTGGCTTTAAGGATTCTCAAAGGTTTTTTTCCAGCTTTGATGCGTAGTGTCGACTTTAATGGTTTATGGTGAATGGATTACGAATTTGGGAACATGATGCAAGGGAATGACAACAAAAGGTAATGATAAATAAATACTATTTACACTTAAGACCTATTCATTACGAAAAATGTTTGGAAATGCACCTATCATATCTTACCTTGGTGGTTGTACCTTTGCACAAACGCTGAGTTGGAGATGTTCCCATAGATTGTGCATCCTCATTTGAATTGCAACAACAAACCTAGAGTTGTAGCAACATGAATTGAAACAACATAAATTGTGGAAAGAGGAGTTGTAACAACTAAAGCGGGAGTTATGGCTAGAGGAATTGTGGTAATGATAATTACAACAACTAGAGTTGTAGCAATGGGAGTTGCGACGAAAGGAGATGCAACAACGGGAGTTGCGGTAAGCGGAGGTTGCAACATTGAGAGTTGCAACAACATGAATTGTGGAAAGAGGATTTGTATCAATGGGATTTGCAACAAGAGGATCAGCAACAACCAGAGTTGTAGCAAGAGGAATTGTAGTAATAAGAATTGTAACAACCATTGACCAACAACAACACTCTTCCCTCCATGTTTGAAAATCATTTTTATTTGAGAAGTATCCTGACATAACCATCACAAAATTGTGAAGTTCCCTTATTCTTCTTATTTCTGCATGCCATGTGCCAACTAGAGCTGGATTTCACATGGAACATACCCATGTATTCCCATTGGGGTTTTCATATATGGGATTTTTTGTTTTTTGTTTTTTTTGGAGAAAAGGAATGAATATTCGACACAAATCTTTTGTTTTTGAACAAAATCTAGATCATTATTGGGCCTTCCACTTGTGATTTTATATAGGAATTATTCCTTAGATAAGGATCAATGACAAAAGTGAAGCCTGTTTCCATTGGCCTTTAGGGGAGTTTTTTCCTCATCTATATTTCATAGTTTGATGGTTCCATTGTCATTGACATTATCAATATCATAAGGCCCCAACCATCTACTATGGAACTTCCCTCTAAAACATTTAAACCTGGATTCAAATAACAAAGCCTAATCTCTATCCTTGAACTACTTCTTATTGATGAAATTTTCATGCCATTGTGCCCACTGATTTTGTATCATCGTTGATTGGTGCAAGGTAGCCTAATGAAGTTCATCCAGCTCAATGATACGGAGGAGTCTTTTCCTATGAGTTTATGTTAGGTCCATTCCAAGATCAATAGTTTTTCTAAGTGTCTGTATCTCTATATCAATTAGAAATAATACACTAGCTCATAAGGGGTGCAACCAGTAGTAGTTCTCCATGCATCCCGATAGGCCCATAAAGCCTCAGGAAGTCAATTATCCCAATCCTTGAGATGTAACTGAATAGTTTTGGTGACAATGGCATCAATAATCTTATTTGTTCCTTCCACTTATTCGTGGGATTTCGGATGATATGGTGTAGTAACTCTATGCTTGATCTTGTGTTTCTCCATTAAGTATTCAATGCACCTTGATATGAACTACGTTCCTCCATATACAACTATCTCCCAAAGTATACCAAGTATGTTGAATATTTTCTCATGAAGAAATTGTGTTGTTGCTTTTTTAGTTGTAGCTAGAAGTGCTTTTGCCTCCATTAATTTCGTGACATATTCTGTGAATATAATTATGTAGGAGTTGTGGTGAGAAAGAGAATTGATCAGCTTAATGAAGTTAATGGCCCATCTATCAAAGGGTTCCAATGCTAGTTATATTTGTAATGACATCTCATCAGATTGCACAGGTCTTCCCATGCACTGGCAATTATCTCACCTCTTTACATACTCGATGTCTTTAAAGATGGTGGGCCATGAGTACCCCTGATGAAGTACTTCGTACCTTGTTCTTTTATCGTCAAAGAAGCCCACAAATGGAAAATCATGGAAATATTTGAGGATCTCATAGATTTCATCTTCTCGTACACATGTTTGAATGATGAGATCAAGGTATGTGGAAAAGAGACACCCATCAATCCATGAGAACCTTTTGCTTTGTCTCACAATCTTTTGATGTTCCTTCGGCGAGAGATGGTGTGGAATTATACCTACAACCAAGTAGTTAGATATATCTACAAACCAAAAGGAATTATTAGAAACCATAAATAGCTTCTCTTTAGGAAAATAATCTTCTACAGGTGGCTCATTTTCATTAGATGTAAGTCTAGAGAGGAAATCAACCACAACATTATCGTTTACTAATTTTTCTAGAATGGTGATATCATATTATTGTAATAACAATAACCATGTAGTAACTTTGCCATTGGTAATCATTTTGTTCATTAAATACTTAATAGAAACATGGTTAATATTAAATACTATTGGATAACCTATAATGTAATGTAACAATTTATTGATTGCATAGAAAACCACAAGGAGCCTTTTTCAGTTACCTTATAGTTTAGCTCCATTGGAGAGATATTCTTACTGACATAGTAGATCACATATGGATTTCCTTCTTCAAGTTGTCCAAGTACAACTCCTATGAAAGTATCTGAGACATCCGTGGAAATATGGAATGGGAGGGACCAATTAGGTCCTATTAAAATTGAAACCCCTCACACTTTGGACTTCAACTCCTTGAAAGCATGTCAGTGTTTTTCTATCCATATAAACTCATAAATTTTAGTTATTAATGTTGAAAATAGCAACAAGAAATGTTAAAAACAGCATCTAGAAATTCCAATTTAATTTGTCCTTGAATTAAATTGTGAATTAAAAGTGTAATTCTTTTCTCATAGAAACTTGTAATAGTTAACTAAGTTGAGTTGACTTAGTTAGCTTAGAATTTCGAGTTGGAATTCTATTTGAAGTCATGTAAGTATGATCCCTAAGTTTTGTAGGTTTTAACCCCATACAAAAATTACCTGCATACGAATTCCAAAACACGAAAAATAAGCAATGCGAGAGCATAACACATAAAACCCATATACATAGAGATTTTCCCCTAGATACCAAAACTGGGACTACCAGCTTGATTTTTCATTATATTACTTTCAATGTTACAATACATATTTATACATGCCGAAGCATTTAATACCATGGACTGAAAACCATCGTGTCCAAAACCATGGACCGAAAACCATCGCGTCCAAAACCATGTGCGAAAACCATGCACAAAACCATGGGTAGGTTCGCCCAACATAATATAGGGTCTAAAGTTTTTTCCCCAGGCCATTGCTCCGGACCCCGTAGAGGGGGGCTAACTACCCCCCTCAAACCCCCTGTACACGGGGGGTTTCTGCCTCCCCGCTGCGCAGTCAACACAACAAAGGGGGGCTCCACGCGCCCTCTAACCCCCCCTACTAGGTGGGCTAGTCGTGGAAAGAATATAACACAACCCAACATTATCCCACTTGTTGTTTTCTTTCCACAGGTGGCCATAAGAGAGCTTAGTCATTTATCCAGCCCTGAAAAGCCCATTGTTTCTCTACACCAAGAGAACTTCTCAAAGCTCACAGATTTTGTCAATGCATCTGCAGTATTATTCAAAGTGTCCAGATTTACCAGCAACACTTTTTTGTCTTCTATCATATCCCTCACAAAGTGATACTGAACATCAATGTGCTTTGTCTTTGAATGATAAGAAGGGTTCTTTGAGAAGAAAATTGCACTTCGGCTGTCACAGTCTATCCTTATAGATCCCTGTACTAACCCCATACTTGAACACAATCTCTACAACCAAATTGCTTCCTTGCTTGCATGAGTGGTTGTCATGTATTCTGCCTCTATAGTTGATAATGCCACTACAGATTGTTTCTTACTCATCCAGCTAACTGCACCTCCAAATAGCTTAAACACATACCCTCTTGTAGATCTTCTCTAATCCATATCTCCAGCCCAGTCTGCATCAACAAAGCCATGGATATCCAAAAATCTGTCCAATCCTAGTATTCCTTGGTAGCACAAACCATAATAACTAGTGCCACGCAAATACCGAAAAACCTGCTTCACTGTTTATGCTGCTTTCCCGGTTTTGACATAAACCTGCTCAATACTCCCA
This sequence comes from Pinus taeda, assembly GCA_000404065.3. Classification (NCBI taxonomy): domain Eukaryota; kingdom Viridiplantae; phylum Streptophyta; class Pinopsida; order Pinales; family Pinaceae; genus Pinus; species Pinus taeda. Next base: position 22,642 of record APFE030139959.1, read on the forward strand.
TTGCATGTGCAATGTCTAGTCTAGTACAGACCATCGCATACATCAGGCTATCGACTGCACTTGCATATGGAACACGGGACATGTCCTCTTCCTCTTCTTGTGTCGTGGGACATTATTCAGTAGATAACTTTACACCAACAGGAATAGGAACCTTCACTGGTTTACTATCCTGCATATTTGATCCGGATTTAAACAGGAACGCAATAAAATACAGAGATAACCATATACACAAAGATGCAGTGGAAATAATGCTTCATTTCATTAATTGAAAATACCGAAATATGCTTACAACCAGAATTGGAAATAAACCAGCTAGGGCGATGGTAGCTTATCTCTGAGAAGAGATGTGC
>APFE030139960.1:0-35053 GCA_000404065.3 Pinus taeda
CTCTAGTGAATTGGGTTCCCAAAGGCGAACATCATGTTGGATATTATTCTTTAAAGTCCCTATGAACACATCAAATCTATGCTCCTCTGGAATATTTTTTACCCTTATGTTCAATTTTTGGAACTCCTCAATGTGCTCCATTATTGAACCCTTTTGTTTGAGACTTATCAATTGGCTAAAAAAAGTGTTTATTTTTGTATCCTCACAATGTGCTACGAATTCTTCTGTAAAAATTGCCCAAGTGATAATTTGTTTATGAGAGCAAAGCCATTGATACCATACAAACTGATTTGGTTCCAAATATAAAGTTGCAATACGTACCTTTTGTGTGTTTTGCACATTATTGAGATCGAAAAAATTGCTCCATTTGTAATATCCATGTTGCGGGATCCTTGCCATCAAACTTCCTCATATCGATTTTTGGAATATGGTGGGTCTTCGATCCCACATTAGAGTCTATGAAATCATGATTAACATTTCTTTTGTTTGCATCATGAGTTTCCTTTACTACCTTTTCACCATTAGTAAGTATTTCTTGTAGAAAATTTGTCAAATCTGTCTTCATATCTGTCATGCTTGTCTTCAAGTTTGTGTTCAAATCTATGTTCAATTCTTCCATGTCTGTCTTCAAATCCGTCTTCAAATCTTCCATATCTGTCTTCAAACTTGTCTTCCAATCATCCATCTTAGTTTCCACGCCCTTTATCTTAGATTCCATGCCATTTATCTTAGCTTCTGTTAGCTTTTTTGAGGCTGAGATTTTTTGCACTTGGTCTTGTAATTTTGATATATCATGTAGCATTTCTTCCTCTTCTTCATGATTCATGCTAGAGCTTTCAGGTTCCTTACTAGGTGTTTGCATTTTCTTTCCTCGGGGCATCAGTTACCGATAATAATTCTCTACTATGCCCTTTGAATTCCTTCAAAATAAATTTTCAAACCAAGCTTAAGCAAAAATTTAAGAAAATCTACACACCTTTTTTCACTTTGTAGGAGCTCGATATTGCCTCTGATGTATCTCTGTACTTTCCAATCATTTAGTTCTGAATTTTTGACCTATAGTAGCCCTTTGTGTCCTCTTTCCAATGCCATAAGTCTGACCCAAATTGGATTCTCCAAGGAAGAGTTATGCGAAATCTCCCACAGTGACTTGATTATAGACTAGTTTAGTAGAGCGAACTTGTACGACATGCCACGAGTCCCTTTTTCCACCTTTGGATCTACAAAATGCACACAAGAAACTAAAGTCCATCCTTTTTCTGTAACTTCTTACGAAAATTCAATTCGATGCTCAAAAAGAGAGTTATGACAATTTTCCCCAGGTCACCTATTTTGAATGTAATTCAGGAGTCTGCAAAAAGACCAACTTCCTCAGATTATATCTCCGCAAATATCGCGCAAAAAGCTCTAAAATTCGGACCCAAGGTTCAGCGCGATTTCTTCTCAAATGGGTTTTTTTTGCGACTTCTGAAACGTCACAGAAAAAAAAAATTATAGCGAAAATGCCACGATGACCTGTTTGGAGCAGCGAAACCCTAGAATCCAACGCTCTGATACCAAATGTTATGAAACCAACTCAAGAAAAGATAGATCAACGCCTTATAATTCAGCTTCTTCGAGGGGGAAACCTCCTTTACATTACATAAATGAACAATTCTTGGATGATACAAATGAAAAGACCTCCTTTCTATATATAGGAGTCTAAGGGGTCATAACATAATCAGAGCCTACATAACAATAATAATGTAAGGGCACAATAATAACAATAGTGGGCTTCTATGGGGCACGATAGTAACAATATGGGCACAATAGGGGCACAACAATATTAATAAGGGGTACAACTACAATAGTAATGGGGTAATCACTAGTATTATGGGGACCCAACATTTTCCCTTTCAGCAAGTTGGAATGTCAGAGTATCTATGATCATACTCTTTTCTTCTAAACAGATTTTAAGTTTAGATATTTCTTCATAGAGATCATCTTCATCTATAGCATCCAAGAAATCATCATCTTCAAAAGCCATCAAAAGTCTATAATCATTACATTGTTCATCTTCATCACTAATTGAAAATCCATCATTGTCTTCATGTGTATAATAGCTCTTCTTACTTACATATTGTTTTCTGTTCCATCTACCTAGTTCCTTACCTTTATCAAGCTTATCTTTATGAGGACACTTGGTTGCATAGTGACCAAATCTTCCACAAGCAAAATATTTGAAAGGTAGCTTACCTCTAAATATTTTAGAACCCCGTTGAAGGTTCTTAACAAAGTTTGATTCTTCCTCTCCTTCTGACATATTTCCTGACTCATTGTAATCTCCTTTTCCTGGGATTATTCTGATCTCAAAACTTATGATACCTTTTTCATATAGCACACCATTCCTATGACCTCTAATTATAAACCAGTGTAGCAGAAACTAAGGAAAACTCACCCGAACCTCGCAATTCAAATCAAATCGGAGCTTAATCAACTCCTTAAGGCCAAAATCATATTTCCTATTAGGAATTTGAAATAGGTGTCCAATTTAGTGCATGTTAGGAAAAATAATGGAGACATTCGTATATGTATAGATTTTAGACATTTAAATAAAGCATGTCAGAAAGACAACTTTCCACTTCCAACCATGGAACAAGTGTCGTTTCTTGATGGATTTTCGATATTTGACCAAATCCTAATCCATCCAAATGATAGATTGAAAACCACGTTCAGAACGAAATGGGAAACATATGCTTGTTAAAAAAATCCCTTTTGGTTTGATTAATGCAGGTGCCACATTTCAAAGAGCTATGGATATAGTCTTTAAAGGAATCATTAACAAATCAGTTGTTATTTACCTAGATGATATCATTGTCTATTCCAGGAAGAGAAGCAGCTATTTAAATGACCTTAATCAGATATTTGAACGATGCAAAAAATATGGGATCTCGCTCAATCCAAAGAAGTCTTCTTTTGCCTTAAGTGAAGTTAAGCTTTTAGGATCTATCGTATCAAAAAAGGGTATTTATATCGATCCAGAAAGGATTAAGGAAATTGGGAAAATACCCTTACCCCATAATAAGAAATCAATTCAATATTTCCTCAGTCAAATAAATTTTGTAAAAAGATTTGTCTCTGACTTTTCACAAATAGTTTTACCTTTATAGTCTATGATTAAGAAAAAATCAGTTTTCAAGTGGGGTCACAATGAAAGAGAAACATTTGATTTAATCAAACAAGTTATTATCAACGCTCCCTCCCTGACAACTCCCAATTTTTCCAATCATTTTGTTTTATACACAGTTGCGCCAGAAAAGTCATATGTTGTCGTTTTGACACAACTCAATGATCAACAGATAGAAGCACCAATCTCGTTTTTTAGTTCAAATCTACAAGGTGCCGAATTAAATTACTCTGCTATGGAAAAATAGACCTTTGCTATTTTTAATTCAACAAGTTATTTCAGACCATTTCTCCTTAAAACTCACACCAAAATCATAGTTCCATTCTCAATAGTAAGGCAATTTCTAGTGCAAAGGGAATTAGGAGAAAAAAAGGTCAACTGGGTAACCGCACTGCAAGAATATGATGTCGAAATTAGACTAGCTAAAATTGTTAAGGGTCAAGGTTTTTACAGAATGTTAGCTGGAGCATCCAACTTACTAGTAGAAGTAAATTAAGGCGATGATATACAAATATCAGAGGTAAGCCTCAATGATACTGAATCTAATATGTTGGTCTCATATTTTATTTAAAAAATGGATATGCCCCTATGCAGCTCAGTTACAAAAGAAAAATGGATTTGAGATTGAAAGAAAAGCAATACGAAATTGTCAATGATGTTTTATTTAGAAAAAAATTATGATTTTGTTTTGCTAAGGTGCCTTGAAAAATCTGAGGCAGAAAAGGTTTTGCAAGAAATCCATGATGAACTAGCCGGTGGACATTTTGGAGGAGACACAACAACACATAAAATCCTACATACTGGCTATTACTAGCCAACCTTGTTCAAGGATGCACACGAATACGTAAAGAAGTGCAAAAATTGTCAAACCATTGCTAGAAGACAAAGGAAACCTTCATTGTCATTACAGCTAGTCAACTTTGAACAACCATTTGAGCAATGGGGACTAGAAATAATAGGTCATATCGTTCCTCACTTTTCAAAGCAACATAGGTACATCCTTACAGCAACTGATTACTTTACTAAATGGGTGGAAGAAATTCCACTAAAGGTAGCCAATTCTGAGAACATTATTGAATTTATTGATCAATTTATCATTACCAGATTTGGCCTACTGACTGCCCTAATGTTTGACAATGCATCTTATTTCACAGGAAACACAATGACAAAATTCTCTCTCAAAAGAGGATTCAAACTCAAGTATTCTACTAAATATTATCCTCAAGGAAATGGTTTAGCAAAATCAACCAATAAAAACCTCATTAGGATCATTAAACGAACTATTGATCAGATTCAAAGAAACTGGCATAAATCTCTAACATTTTCTCTATCGGAAAATCGGATAACACATAAGGCCTCAATAGGCACTTCTCCATTTAATTTGGTCTATGGTAAAGAAGTTTTTATTCCTACAAATATAACTATTCCCTCTCTAGCCCTAGTTCAATTTATTGAAGAAACTCCTTCTTCTTCTTCTTCTTCGTCTTCTTCTTTGCAATTAAGGCAATCACAAATCCTCAAACTTGAAGAAGAAAGAGAGAAAGCCAAAATCGTACATGCCCATCATCAACATCTAGTTAAATATTCCTTTGATGCAAATTCGGTTAGCCCAAAGTTATTTCAACTTGGAGACCTTGTATTTAAGTGGGATAAAAAACATGAGGAAAAAGGTAAGCATACCAAATTCTAAAGGGTGTGGCTTGGACCATTTCAGATTACAGAACAAATTTACTCATCAACGTTTCTATTGCAAGGTTTGTCAGGCAAGAGAGATTCTCTGCCTGTGAATGGGCAGATTTTGAAAAAATATTTTTCATAGGAGACAACCTCTTCTATCCCCTATACACTATCGCCTTTACGTTTTTAGGAAAATAAAAATTAAATAGTATAACTATTTGCCTTACAATAAAATCTCTTGAAATGTTTTTATTTTTCACTTTTACAAGTGGGGATTTTTAATAAATAATTATAACATTTGAAAATTAGCTAAGTTCTATCTCTTTGAAATTTTCTTTCTCCACCAAAATTATTTATTCTTTGAGAAACCTCCAACTTTATAAAAAACTTTTGTTCTAATATCAATCAAGAAATATATCTTTAAAAAAGTAAAGACTCTTTGTAGATAAGCATCTTCAACTCTATAATTGTTATCCAAAACTCTTAAGGAGCCAATGATTCTCCCCATCTAGTAAACATTTCTCTTTTTAGAGTGTAATTCTAAAATATACTAAAACTTAAAAGATAAGAGGTCTCATGAAGAGCCTTCTTACCATGTTCATAGGAAAATAATAGACTGATATTGCCAATAGTGCTTACGAAAACAAGGTAATGGCTTGATATTATTTTAATCTTAAGACGAGGGGTCTCATTATGAGCTAGTTTGTTTAGTTAAATCACTGTAGGAATTTACAGGGTAAGTTCCTCAAATAGAACACCAAAGGACACCGCTCACAAACAAATCATAGATCAATACACCAATATTCTTGACGTGGTTAAAACCCACAAATAGGGCAATAGTCCACAACCTGAGCCAACGCAGCCACTTTAGGCAATTTATTAATAAAATACAGAAAATTTATATAAGCTTCTCTCATGAACGGTCACCCTACAAATGACCGTCCATGCTCTTTAAATAGAGATCATAGACCAATCAGATGTTACACCATGGATCAAGTGTCAGTAATACCGAGGAGAGAATGAAACATCAGATCACTTCATGTCTAGAACATATCATGACCGTCACATTATATGTTACAAAAGTACATATTAAAGAAACACACTTTACCTAACTCTACACTAGAACAAGTTATACTTAACTATTTCCTATGAGTCAAAATATCCTAGCATCCCCCCTTAAGAACAACTTGGGATAGGATTGAAGGATGTACAAATATGACACAATACGTGAAGGAAGGAGGCATTAGAGCCTGTCCCCACTTAGTGACAACTTCCTGAACTCCAACCATAAATCAAAGTTTAGTAAACTTCACCTCTGTGAGAGCCCTTGTAAAGATGTTTGCAACTTGATCATCGGTTGAACAATATTGCACTTCAAGAACATGGTCATGAATGAGTTTTTTTATGAAGTGCGTGTGTAGTTCAATGTGTTTTCTACGTTGATGTTGGACTGGATCTTTGCATAGTTTAATGGCACTTTGATTATCACACCAAAGTGTAGTTGGATGCTACTTTTGAAAGACAAACTCTAATAGGATCTGACAAAGCCACAGTGCTTCTTTACTAGCTTCTATGGCACCACGATACTCTGCTTCTGCTGAAGAAAGAGAAATGGCACTTTGCTTCTTGCAAGCCCATATGATAGGTCCAGAACCAAGAGTGAAGACATAACCTGCAATAGACTTTCGATCATTAGGGTAACCATCCCAATCGGAATTAGTGAAACCAACCAAAAGAGGAGATGCTTCTGCATTGTAATGAATCCCAAACCGAACTATACCTCAAACATAATGAAGTATTATTTTAGCTGTTTTCCAATGACTTTCATGTGGGTTTTTCATAAACCAACCAATAAGACCAACAACAAAGGAAAGGTCAGGACGGGTATGGCTCAGATACAAAAGTTTTCCTACAAGCTGACGGTATAAGGTAGCATCAACTTCAGGGGAAGTACAAGTGACTGAAAGTTTGGCTCTAGACTGAAAGGGAGAAGGGGTTGGCTTACAGTCTTCCATGTGAAAGTGGCATATAATATCACAGGCATACTTGGACTGGGAAAGGGAAATACCTTCCTTGGATTGAAAGACTTGAAGACCAAGAAAATAATGCTAGTGTCCTAAGTCTATCATTTCAAACTGCTTTCTAAGGCTGGACTTCACATTGTTTAGCAGGTTGGGATCACGACCAGTAAGGATAAGATCATCAACATAAAGAACAAGAATGATAAGAGGCTAACCACTTTCTTGGTGTAGACAATATTTTCAGAATTACACCTAGAAAATCTAGTATCTAAAAGAAATCTATCCATTTTGGCATACCAAGCACGAGGGGCTTGCTTAAGACCATAAAGGGATTTCTTAAGCCAACATACAAGGATAGAGTATGTTTGTATAAAGCCAGGAGGTTGTTCCATATAGATTTCTTCATGTAAGTCCCCATGCAAAAAGGAAGATTTAACATCCATTTGATGGACTTTCCATTTGAAAGAGGCAGCAAGGGAAAGAACAAGGTGGATAGAGTCCATTTGGCAACGGGGGAGAAGGTTTCAATATAGTCAATGCCTTCAACTTGTGAAAAACCCTTAGCACCAAAACGAGCTTTATGTTTATCAAATTTTCCATCCGGTCCATACTTGGTTCTGTAAACCCATTTGCACCTAGCAAGTTTTCGTCCCTTTGGAAGAGGAACAAGATCTTATGTATCGTTTGCCAATAATGAACGATATTCTTCATTCATAGTTGCATCCCAATATGGATGGCCTAAAGCTTATGCAAAGGTTTCAAGATCATAATTCATTGGAGCTTGAGCCAGTAAAGAAGAGGCTCTATTGAACTGAGAACGTGTATGTCGTTGATCTGTAGCATCACCTACAAGAGCACCTGCTACATCCCAAGTAGCACAGACCCATTTTGGAAGCTGAGGAGCTGAAGGAGGATCTTGAGAAGGTGGGGGAGGATTGTCATCCTCGCTGTCATCATCTGAAGAAGAAATATTTTCAGAAGTAGAAGGGATAGAGGGAGGTGGCACATCTTCCGAACTAGGCTCGTAGGTCGATATTTTTCAACAAACTTTACATCTCTTCTAATGATAACCTTTTTGGACTTAAGTGGAATAAGTCTATATCCTTTGACATCTTCAGAATATCCAACAAAAAGACATTTTTCACTCTTAGGTTCTAAAGCTTTATGTTTCTCATCTGGAATATGGGCCCATGCTTCAGTTACAAAAACATGAAAGTGATTTACATCCAGTTTAATTGAGCTTCATGCTTCTTCTGGAGTGATATTCTTTAAAACCTTAGTAGGAGTGTGATTTACTATGTAATTTGCACAGTTAATTTCTTCTTCCCAAAAATTAAGACTAAGTCCTTTAGATTGAAGCATACAATTAGCCATTTCCTTTAAGATGTGATTCTTCCTTTCAGCTACACCATTTTTTTGTGGAGTATATGGAACAGCATGTTGCATTTGAATTCCATGCTCAGTGCAAAAGTTGATGAATTTGTTGTTAACATATTCTCTGCCATTATCAAATATTAGCTTAAGAATTTGATGTCCAGATCGTTTCTCAATAAAAGCCTTAAAGGCCAAGAACATGTTGAATACTTCACTCTTGAGTTTTAAGAAGTATACCCAAGTGCTTCTAGAGAAATCATCAATGAAAGTTAAGAAATACTTGTTGCCAGAGAATGAAACAACTAGAAGTGGGCCACATAAATCACTATGCACAAGATGTAAAGGGGTTGAGGCATGCCAAGAGGCATTCTTTTCAAAACTATCCCAACGATGTTTTCCGAGTACACATCCAGAACAAACACCATCTTTGCATGATACCATAGGAATACCTGTCACCATATTTTCTTCACATAGATTTTGAAGAGAGCAATAGTTTAAGTGACCAAATCACTCATGCCAAAATTTTCTCACTTCATCATTATGAGCAACAAATACCGAGGGAAGAGTTGATGCCCCAAATTTGTTAAACTTATACAACCTTCTAGAATCATCAACAATTCCAGTAGCTAAAATCTGTCTAGGATCTCTTAGGTCCTTAATTACAACATCATGAGGTCAGAATTCAATGATTTTACCTTCACCTGAATGAGTTATCTGATATACAGATAGAAGGTTGCAGGATAAGGTTGGAACACATAATACATCATTAAATTTACCATTGACTAGATGAATAGTTCCAATCCCTACAACACTAAGAGATCTATCATCACCAACATATATATTTTTGGTGTTACAATCATTTAAAGAAGAAAACATTCCCTTTGTTTCCATGTGATAAGAATCTCCAGAATGAATGAGCCACTCATTAGAATGAGAAGAATAATATACATTTAGTGCATAACCAAACCGAGATGCTTAACAACCACATGTAGAAAGTGTTATTCATGATGAAGTTGAAGTTGAAGAGTGCTCCAAATGGATGTTATGCTTTTCATTGCTACTTCCAAGGCTTCCATCTTCTTAAAGCATTTGGATTCTAAGTGGTCATCTCGATTACAAAAGTTGCAATGTCTATCAGTCTTCTTCCCTTTGTTTTTATTTTCCTTATCATTTTGTTGAAATTGATTTTTCATTTTGAGACTGAAATTGCTTAGGACCCTTGTTTGGTTTAGGACCATTCTTTTTAGGATACTGCTTCTTTGGATTCTTTGAATTTGGTTGTTTTTTGGTGGCTAAGGCTTTCTTAGAAGAGTTTCCAAGATTAAGAAGACCAAGATGTAAGATTTTTTCTTGTTCTCTTATTAAAGAATCATAAAAGGCATGAAAAGAGGGGGACTTGTAGTCTTGTCCTTGAGAAATAAAAGCTTCTCTAGTAGAATGGAAAGTGGAAACAAACACAGAGTAACTTGGTCCCAACTTAGTAAGAATGAAATAGATAAGGATGTCATCTTATTTCTTAACCTTAACACCTTCCAAGAGAAGTCTAAGGGTCTTGAACTTGGTCAAAAAATTGTCAATGGAAGAAAAATTATTGGGGTCCAACGTAAGCAACTCATTTTCGAGTTGATGGGCTCTAATTTCATTTTTAATTCCAAAAGCTTTAGTGAGTTGTTTTATTGCTTCATTAGGGGTATCAAGTTCTGCAATATGGAATCTAAGGTCTAGAGAAATAGACATCCTTATCAACCCGTGTGCTTGATCTTGACCATTTTCCCATTTGTCTGTCTTACCTTCATCTTTAGGTTTAGTTTCTTGGCCAGAGGCTATTTTGTAAAGACCTTTACTTCTAAGTAAATCCACAATGTAGGACCACCATTAGAAGTAGTTGGTGATGTCAAGAATAACTTAGCATGGATTTTCCATTTTAATAGAAACTGAAGTTGTAGATGCTGAAACTAAGTGTTCCAATGGAAATATCTTGAAAAATTAATCCAATTAAAAAAACGGCTCTGAAAGCAGCCTCCGGATGAAGAAGTTATGGATTTTTGAAGAAAAGTTGTTGAAGACGCCGACGAAGTGCGTGAATGTGCGGAAGTTAATGATAATGTTATATTTAAAAATATATATATATATATATATATATATCTCCCCCTTTTCAAACTTAATCTAATTAGCTCACTTAAAAAAAAAAAAAAAAAAAAAAATAAAAAAAAAAAAAAATTATGTGACCCACTTTTATAAGTAAGTGAAAGTCACTTTTACAATGGTATTTTATGAGCTACCCACTAAATTGTAACTTAAATAAAAGATAAAGAGACTTAGAATTATAAGTGACTCACTTTTTATAATGGGTGAGAACACTTTTACACAAAATAACTTTAGAACATAAGTTACATGTGCTTTTTGAAAAAGTAACTCAACAAAAAGAAAGACTTGGACTCAAGACTCTATTCTCATAACCTAACTTTGGACCAAGTGAGCTAGTTTAAAAGGTTAGTAATTTTTGGAAAAGAGGAAGGGTTTTTTTTAGTCACTGAAGATTTGGGGTGCGTACTTACTTGAAAAAATCATTTTTACTTGCAAGACAAAAAACCACACAACCCAACACGGACATACAAAAAAAACCAAACCTTATGGCGTGAAGTTAGCTTTCACCAGAAACTAAATATTTTCCTCAATGTTTATGATTTTCTGAGATCACATTAAGGCACAGCAGAAAAGAGCATACGCATGAGAAAAATCCTTCCTTTTTGTTTCTGATTTGCCTAGATCACACAGAGTCATGAGGCAAAGAGCATACACATAAATGGAAGTTATAGATCCAGTAATTAAAAACAAAGAGATAAATAAACCGAATAAACAGAAAGATAAATAACTAAAACTGCAAATAAAGACTATATACCTCCAGATCTTAAAAATGACATAGTTAGGGCTACCGGAAACCTTTTCATGTGAAACGAAAGAGGTTCCTCACTGGAACAGATGCTACTAAAACAATAGAGAAGTCCACTCGGCCTGAAAGTGGTCAGAAACAATAGATGCAGGAAACGACAGTCGGATGCAGTTGTACTGGCTTCCAATTGGGATCAACAACAGATGCAGCCCTCAAATAGCTCTAATACCATGTAGGAATTTACAGGGTAAACTCCTTAAATTGAACACCAAAGAAAACTGCTCAAAAATAGATCACATATTAATACACCAGTATTCTTGACATGGTTAAAACCCTCAAAGAGGGAAATAGTCCACGGCTTGAGCCAATGCAGCCACTTCAGGAAATTAATTAGTAAAAGAAAGAAAATTTATATGAGAATCTCTCATGAACGGTCACCCTACAAATGACCCTCCATTCTCTTTAATAGAGATCATGGACCAATCAGGTGTTAAGCCATGGATCAAGTGTCATAATGCTGAGGAGAGAATGAACTATCAGATCACTTCATGTCTAGAACATATCATGACCGTTGGATTGTAAGTTACAAAAGTACATAGTAAAGAAACACACTTTACCTAACTCTACACTAGACCAAGTTATACTTAATATGGTCCGAACCTGACAAAATAATAAAAATTGTTATAACCTGAATCAAGTCCAACTTATTGTAATGATCTATTTCAATGGAATAATCATCCGTTTAGGGAAAAGCACTTGAAAAAAAAAGCACACTACTCATCACAAATCGCAAAAAATACCAAAGCGACTTTGAATTGGCCTATTTCACATAACCTGACATCGCCGATTTGTGATAAAGCCATTTATCACAATCACAAATCAGTATCGCACTTGAAAAATCCCAATTTGAAATATCATTTATAACTTGCACTGCGATGGTCTGATAAGGCATTAAAGAAAATCGCGTGTAGGCCTTAATGAGTAGTTAATAAAGTTTAACCGCATTTACTCTTTTCACGGCTCGAGAAGATTGATATCTTTTTACCCGTCTTAAAATAAAAGCTTTATCTTAACATTGTTTCAAAGCTTATTATGTTATAGTGTTTTCTCTTTCATTGTCACTCTGTGTTTCATTCTGTTTTGTCCATTGCCAAAATTTCAAGAAATTTCCAAAGAAAATAGCATCCAGGAAAATGACTAAGAAAGGAAAGAAGATTACAGAGGATACTACATCTTAAGATTAAGACATGCTTCCATTGTTCTCTAGTACTACATGCAACAAGGAAGGTAGGACTACCTCATGGGAAGCAATATACAATCTATTAGAGGAATAAAACCGAAAGGTCTTGGAGACTAAAGCAACAACAAATGTCGAGGTCTCATTCAAGGCTTCTTATTTTGAGGCAGCATGTTCTTTCCTACATAGAATAGCTACAAGGCCTAAAATATTGCCATAAACTGATATGATAAGATGGATCATCGACAATGTGGACATTTTAGACAAAACATTCAGGAATTCCAGGCACAAAGTCATGGGGTCATTTAAACTAGATAATCTATGTCGAATGTATCATATACTAGAACCACAAAAGTTATATGAAAAAGCCTTCATTAAGAACTTTGCGAAAGAAAATGAAGCCCTGATGGACAACATGCAAAATTAGAGGTCTAGCTCCAGCAAGTTCAAGCGGGAGAAAATTGGTATGTACCCAATTTCACCTCTGTCATCCCTGCATAATTTTGCAGCCGCAATGTTGTGTAGACTATTTGGAAAGGCAGACAATACCAAGTTTTCTATCGAATGGGTTCCATTAATTGATGTGGTTGTTAATTATATCATTATGAACTGGAGAAATATTTTATCAGATAATTTGCTTAAGTCCATTAGAGAATATAGATAGAAAAGAATTACACCTCCAGGGTTATCCCTCCTTTTTATATGAGTGCATATGTAATGGATGATATATGTTTTTGTTTATATTTTCCAAATATGGGCCAGAAATGGACTCTACAAGACCCCACCCCTATCCATATTTATCATAAGGTTTTGTGGGAATCATAGCTTAACTCCCACTTTTACAAAATCTTTCATGGTGTTATGTTGCCAATTCACTGAACTATTTTTGATAATAAACCCCCCAGGCTATCAGAGGAAGCTAAAATAGACATCTTTCCAATGGCAATATGGTTTGGCAAAGATTCATTTACTTATGTCAGAGTTTTTGAGAGTATTGAGGCTCCTCATGTTCTGCCATTATATGTTCCTGATAAGTTATTGGCAAGGGAGATTGCCTATCAAACAGTGGGGGATGGTATTGCCAAAACGCTCAAAGAAATGAATAAATCTATCTGGCCTACCTTCCTGGTGCAATGTGGTGCGTTTTCATTACATGATTTTTGGGCATGCGGTAAAGGAGATACAAAATATCACATCCTTGAATCTAGCTATTGTGCCAGGCAAACAGTGTGATGCTAACAAGTTTGCCCAGAACTTCACTGCTATGGTGAAAATTAGACAAATTACTCATGAGAATGATGATTTTGATGATCTCTTCAATTCAACTGAAAGATTTTCGCATGTCTTACATTTGGCATCCATAATAATAAGCCCAGAAGACCTCGACCACTTCCATATATATAGGAACAAAAGGCTAACAAAAGTCCCTTTGGGCCTATTTAGATTGAAGAAAAAAGTAAACACAGAGAACCCACCCCCAGCGTAAGCATGGAGGAAGGTTCCAAGCATATTTCTGATAGGGAATCTCAAGGGAAATCGGCTCAAAGTTCAAAACATTCTGAACACCAATCTCAAGATATGGAAGACACCGAGAAAAGTGTTGAAGAAACACCTAAAAGGGACTCGATTGAGGAACACAGGAAACTGACTCCACACGAGTTCATGCAGAAAAGACCAAAGTCATTGATCAAGATCAAGAAATGGAGAAATTTAACAAAAAGCTACAAGTATAGCAAACAGAGACAAGTCTTGAAGGAACGTTTGGATTTCAGACTCCTCAACAGACTCAGCAGGTCATAAGCACGGAAATAGAAATACAAGGAGTTATATATACTGAAGATATTGAAGTCATCCTAGCCTACCCAACTTGGTAAATTGTTCTAAAAATTTAGGAAATACCCCCACTAGATATATTCTACACCCCAACACATAAGGTAGTGAAAAGGCAAAGAAAGAATAGGAAATTGGATACATCAGCAGCAGCAATTCTTGAAAATGAATCGATGGAGGTAGTATGGAAATACACCCCCATCAATCCAACAGAAAACCTTACTAAGCTATCACAATTTTCAAGTGCTTATGCAATGGCGATAATTGATAAGGCAGTCGAAGTTTGGCTTTTATTCAAAGAAAAAGATGAAAGAATTCCGTTGTTGGAGCAACAACTTGACCTAGAGAGACAGAGCACTAATAGACAAGTAGAGACACAGATGGCATAGTTACAGAAAGATTTTGAACAGATGAGATTACAGCATCAAGAAAACATCACAGAAAAGGATTCACAAATTAATCAAATGCAGACTATAATAGATAAACTCAAAGACAACCCTCAAAAATAAGAATTTATTAAAGAAGCACGTGAACTAAACTCTATGTTATTATAGCAACAAGAATTATTCTACCAAAACATCTCATTGATCAATCCATATTGTGAAATAAATGATGTATTAACCAATCAAATGGTTGATAAGATATTAGAAAATGAAGAGGTCAATAAGAGAATTTAAGAGTTTATTTCTTGTCACGAATCTGAAGAAGGTAGAAAAGATGATCTGCCAAAGATCGAGGAGTCCTTCTATTCACATATTAGGACATGCATTTGAAGCAAGCAAAAAGGGCAGCGACTAGAGCAGCTAGCATAGAAAATAATATAATTGAATTTGTTATTGAAAACCTTCATAGTGCCAATCTCATCAAAGAATGCAAGACGAAAGTTCTCCCAGACTTCAAACAGCTAGAGAAATAGTGGAAAGAGACTGCCAAAATGAAAGAAAAGATAATCAAAAAAAATTCTAAGCTTGACTGCGAAACTTACTGGCAGTTTCTGGTGAAACCACACAGTCAATGGATGACTCTGCTTTTTCTAACAAATTCCACTCAAAAGATGGTGCCACCAATCTCTGGTTCTGTATTTACGGGCCAATTAAGATATAGAATTGGCTAACCACCTCAAATGAAGCTGACAATAGATATCTGCAAACTAAAGGACCGAATGGATGATTAGAACCATTCAAGTTGGAAAAGCTCGTCATCATTTTATTTTATGTTTTAGTTTTTATTTTACTTATTCTGAGGAAGATTGTTTGAAACCTCCTCAACTTTTTATGTAATAATCTATTTTTGATACATATTTTGTATTATTTAAACCTCTCTCATGTATTTAGAGTGGGGTCCATAATTTTATCAAGAATGCTTTGCAAAGGCTTGCACTTCTATACTTTTGTAACTATCTTGATGAAACAATTGGAACAAGGTCTTGATTTTCTTAGAAATTGAAGCATACTCTACTGAATTTGCACTTTTGTACTCTTAAATTATATTTAGTTGAAAGGAAGCATATCAATATTACTAACTTCATGAGTAGAACCTCTCATATCTGGTACTTCTATCTTTATGGTTGAGTTTTGTTTATTAATTTAGCAATAATATTTTCTTATATTGTCTTATTTATGAAATCTGAGATACAGTTTGACATTATATCACTTTTGTAAAATGTTTTAATTGTAATTCCTTATCAAGTACATGACCAATTGATATATGTGATATAGTTTTCACAATTATTTTTCCTAACTATTTTCAAAATAATTATCATTAACGATTTCATCTCTTATAGCAACTGAATGACCTTTATTACCTCTTTCTCTAAGATGTCTTTGTAGATTGCATGATTTAAGTTATTCCTCGGTATATTAAGATAAATGTTAGAATAGATAGATCCATGTGTTTTCTATTTAATTAGGTCATTTTAGTTAAGTCATTTCCCATTATACCTTATTTCAAACCACAATCATCATCATATCAATTCTTGTTTGGAAACTGGTCCCATTATCCTTAGTCGGAGCCACCATATCAAACGGAAAAGGATTTGCTTACAAGGTTTGGACCGGGTGGTTATCCCCCATGTTGTTGCAATAGAATTCCAAGGCTTAAACACATCCACACTCATATATATAACCATAATCATGACTGGAATGTGAACAACCTTCAAAATGTGAAAATACATTGAAATCATTATGCAAGAACTAAAGTGACACTTGTAAGAGTGAAATTTCAAAGTGCAACAATTGAGAAAGATTACCCAAAAGATGGCCCACTTGCAACCAAGAGTGGAGAATGCTCCTTATGCTCCAAAAGTGTGCAAAGCTCCAAATTGAAAGATAAGCGTGAAATGAGCTCTAGGCTAGGCTATTTATATTATAGGGAGAGCACAAATTAGAGTTTGAGAGTGTATTGTTGCATGTCTCAAAAATCAAGGGATAAATATGAGATGACTAACACTAGAGAGTGCAATGACACTAACTTTAGAAAGTGTGTTCTAGCTATCTTTGGAAAGTGCACTCCAATTGTCGTTAGAAGATGTGTTCTCACTATCATCAAAGGATGCACTCTAACTGTCATCGAGGAGTGAGAGCTAGGCTTGGTCTCAAGAAGTGGGCTTTGGTTGTTGATAAGGAATGCGCTTTTCCAGTCAACAGGGAGTGTGCTAGACCTATCTTGATAAAGTGTGTTATGAAGGGAACATAACTTAGGCTCGTGAATGCATGGTGCACTGACACTTAGATTTTCTAAGGGAAGACTTAAACACAGTGCAAAATATGACTAAGAATGACTGCGATGACTTAAAACAATAGTTCACATGATCATTATGGGCTCCAAAATTTAAATAAAATGGAAATTTTTGAGGGTGTTGTAGCAACTACAACACTATCATAATATGTTTCTTGGACTGTGAGACCTTATGGTTTATTGATGTTAACACTCTAGTTAATTTTATGTGCATTTTTTATTTGGGCTCCTCTCTCCCCCTTGTGTATCTCCTTCTTTGTCAGTGCATTCCCCTCTAGGTAATTTTCCATGTAGGCTTCCCTCCCTTCTCTTTTATTAACTGTTAATATCTCCTTTTGGTCCAAGATGCTTTCGTGGCTTTGTCCTACTCCCTTGACTCTCACAAGTGTGTGTCTTTATCAAACTCCTGATGCCCAATCTTCGTTTCTTTGGCCTTTTCCCCTTTCTTGTGATCCCATCATACCTAATCAATGGGGTCGTGTCTGTAAGGGAGAAACATACTACCATGAATTAACTAGTCAAGGAAGTACATGTACTCATCATTGATTGGAGGAAGTTTTTGCTCATTTCATAGACATTACCCTAGTCCCTATCTAGGAAAAGCTCACCAGTGCTAAGAGACAAGGGACATCCCAAAGGAACCACCTCTCAAATATCGTAGTGTTATCTGATCTAGTTGATCGAGTGTCAGAATTTAAGTATACATGTGAGCGCTTTAAATAGTACATGCACATGGTGGATTTGTATTGGCATATGAAACTTCTTTTAGGAAGAGTTTTCCTGGATAGGTACAAGCATCAGACATATCTTCTTCACTCTATGGAACACTTCCACCACCATATGAAAGACTTAAATCAGTGGTTGGAGTGCATTGAGCAACACCTTGGCATCTATCCCATAGTTGTAGGCACTCCAGGCGACAACAATTATACTATCCAGGTCGTGACTACTGATTTAGACCTCTATTTAATCTCTTGTTATGTTCTTGGTTTCTTCTTCTCCCATTATTTTAGTTTATTTCCATGGCCAAAAACACTTGTATTTTATTCTTTGTGTGAAAAAGTTTTAACTCCTCCGCACTTTGATGTCTTATACCTCATTATGACAAATGAATTTTTAGATATGGTCGGATTTTCCTAGTGACTAACCAACTTAAAATTTTCAGTACTCTCATATAATTTCTCATTCAAAAGGAAATACACTATTAAAAAAAATGAACATTCATTCTCATATAAAATTATATATAATTATAAATACAATACATGAAAATATATAATTATTTTTAGTTAAATTACAATTAAAATTAAATTAAAAAAATAATAAAAAAAAAAAAAAAAAAAAAAAAAAAGAAGTAACTTTATAAAACACATATTAAATGAGACATATTGAAACTAATAAATTTCTAATCAAAAATCTTATCAAAACATCATATATAAAACAATTTCATTATGTGCCAGTCCCATCACCAACTCTGGTCTCTGGAGTTTTGGTGTTTGGAATCAATTTGCAAGTAGTCTCACCCTTGATCAAATCTCTGGAGGCGTCACCCATACGCTCGTAGTGTAGGAGGATACAAGCAATATGAAAGCAAGTCCCATCACCAACTTCGGCCTGTAGAGTTTTGGTGTTTGGAATCTATTTGCATGTAATCCCACCCATGTTCAAATCTTTGGGGGCATCACCCATACGCCCATAGTGTAGGAGGATACAAGCAATATGAAAACAAGTCTCATCACCAACTCCAACCTTTAAAATTTTGGTATTTAAAATCAATTTACATATAGTCCCACCCGTATGTGTTAATCCACCACTAATATTCCTAAACTCTTTACTGACCTTACATTACTATTGCATATGAGAATTGTGGTTTCTATTACTTAATATCATTAATAAGAATATTGTAAAATATTAATGGAAGTGGGGATGGTGAGTTTCTCACAATTAAATTGTACATACATGTAATATTATCACGTTAGATTTTGAAATTTTTTAATTAAAAATAACAGTAAATGTTATACTCTAAATTTTATATATTATTAAAAATATATTAAATTTATTTAAATTTATAAATGTTTGAAATTTTTAATTAAAAATAACATTAAATATTATTTTCTAAATTCTATTAAATTTTTTTATAATATTTATGTGATATATTGAAATTATTTTTATTAAAAAATCAATTAAATATATTTAAATTAAAATATATAAATTTTTATGAAAATTTTAAAATATTTTTTATATTTTTTATGGTTTACAAATAGTAAATTGTAAATTGGTAAATTATTAATTTTAATTAAAAAAATTATCTTTAAGAGAATTTAAAAATTTAAATTTATGATTTGCCAAATTTTGATGGAGATGAAAGGAATTCTTTAATGATTTGTGTCTTAGATAGCTTGGGTTCAAGTCTTTAGAGATATGTTGACATGTGTGGCATTTATGAAATAGTTTTATTAAAGGCAGAAGAGTGGCAACGTATAACATGATGAATAAATGGCATTGAAACATTAATAGAAACAAATTGGTTGACACTAACATTAATAATAATGATAAGAAGATATATAGTATATATATTTAAAAAAATAGTAATTTAATCATTATGTGGAAAAAGTATCTTGTCCCACAAACAAAAAATAGCATATATCCATTTAGTATATAGTTTCATTATAACTTTAAAATTTGAATATTATTATTGAAAATTAAAATATTATTATTCTTTTTTTTTCTCGGGGAAAAATCATAATTTTCTATTATGGATAGAAAATTACATGGTGTAGATGACAGTGGCATATGCTATACGTGTGACCATAGTCATCAAAATAGTATAGTATTGTACATGTTACCCAAGTAGGGTGGACCTTCAAAGTTCAGTATGTGTTTACAAAAAATATTACAAAATTTCAAAAAAGTTATATTCTGTGAATTTCTGATTGTTGTTGCCTCAAAAAACTATGATAAATTAGGGCCTATCGGTCCTTTGTTGCATCTATTCTATATAAGGCCTGTGATATTACTGGTAGGCATGTCCCTGTCTTTGTTCATGAATCCGCCATTCACCTCTAGGTTGGTGTGCTGCCTCTTTTGAAAGTTGATCCACAGATTTGTTGTGCTCCCTATAAATATGAGTACATGAAATTTCATCAAAATGTGATTTTAAAAACTATGCATCATCCAAAATGTTTCTGAATGAATGAACATGGCATGCAGTTGTGCAATTGAACCAATTTATGACAATCTTGGAGTCCCCAAAGACCTGTAATTTTCTGCAGTTTTGGTTTAGTGCATAATATATAAGATGGCGAAGCGAGATGAGCTCAGCGTAATTGTTAGTGCCTGCACCCAAGCCGATACGAATGCGGAATAAATGTGAATCAAATAGGTGGAGTAGGAGACCCCCCCCAAACAACCTTGTTGTTGTGCTGAACCATCAAAGTAGGCTCAGGGTTGAGCATGATCTATAACTTCAGGGGTGATAGTTCAAGTCGAGATGGGAAGGTCCTTGTCTGGGATTTCATTATAATAGTTGTAAATTTTCGAGGTAATGAGAGGCCACCTGATTTGCTTGCTTTTGAAAATGATATTATTTCTGCATAACCAAATATTCCAACACAGGATCAAATGGAGGTTTCAGATTTTCATTGTGGGTGATGTAGTCCACCAATTGTTTCATGCTTCCTTAATGTGGTTCCCTTCCCATCTCAGATTGATGTTTAGCATGGACCGCACATGTTCCTATAATGCATACTGGAAATAAGTGCTCATTTGATTCCTCCTTCTAGTAAGATAAAACACACCAAAATGGATTTAGTATTCTTATTACATATAAAATAAAAATATATATCATTTATAATAAAAATTATCAAATATAAATAAAGTAAAAAATAGAATTTTTTTTTTTTTTTTTTATATAAAAAAAATAAAATATCAAATATAAATTAAGTAATTAATTATTAGTTTTTTTTATTGGAATGTGAAGTAATTAATTCTAAGTTTTTTTAATTAGAATATGAAAGAAAGTAAAGTTTGATAATTATTTATACTATTTTAATGATGGATATTGTACATAGAATATGAAAGAAAGTAAAGTTTGATAATTATTTATACTATTCTAATGATGGATATTGTACATAATAATTCATATTAGAATATTGTGCATAATAATTTAACTTTATTTTGAAGCAATGATATTCGTATAAAAATTTAACTGTTTTAAAAATTAATAAATTTTATTTATTAAAACCACATTTTCAATATAATTATTATATTAAAAAAAAAAAAAAAAACAAAAAACAAAAAACAAAACAAAACAAAACAAAACTATAAAATATAACACAACTTCTCACCTTTCTTTAATTAAGAATAGATACTTCATTAGTGGGCACTTAAGATGCAAAGAAACATATTTCCCATATATTCCAAATTATCCTAACAAAGTTGGTTAGGATAAAAAAGTTAGCCACATTGATTTTACATGGTTAAAAAAATTGAAATTAATTCAACTTTGAAGCCAATTCTCGCACTAAATGGATTTTTCTTTTATTCTAGTGAAAATCAATTTGGTTTCCTTTTTGGACTCCTTTGGGAATCACCACTTTGATTACGAAGGAGAAAATTCTATAAAAGTTTATATATTTTTTATATTTTATTTTATATGAAGGGAGGATTGTTTGTCAATAGATAATTATTGTATTTTTTTAATTTAAATTAAATTTTATATTAAATAAATCGAATAAAATCAATATAATATATTATGTATTTTATTTATTTATATTCTTTACCAGTTTGATGTTATATATTGAATGGATAATTTATTAATGTTTTATTTTATTTTTTATTCTAAGTTTGTATTAATTTTTGAAAAGGTTTTGCAGTGGTTAATTAAAAATATAGGGTTCACTGTGGTTAATTTAAATTTTTAGGAAATTTATAGAGTATTAATTTCTTATCAAAAATCAAAGTTTTCACGTTTGTGTTTTTTTTAATATTTTCTAGTAGGATTTCATTTACACTTTGGTTTTTAGGGTAATTTTTGGTGTTAATGGTGTGTGCACAAAAGTCATTACATCTTTTTTATTTTCATCAAATTGGGTCAAGGATGGTAGAGGGATCTGTTGGTCACTATTCAATGCAGTGGTCAACTAGGACCCCAAATTCAAAGTGCTCAACAAAGATTAATTGACCTAAGAAATGATCCACCCAATTCACATATGTCAAACCATTTTTAGCTTGTATGGGTTGGATTCAAGTCTAATATAATAGGGAATCCATCTAGATTACCTAGTTGATCCATTTTGGTATATGCTCAATAGTCTCAATGCACGAGACATGGGATTCCTTGAATCACCTTGCTCGTCGCATCCCTTATATAAAATATATATATATTGACCCATGTCCATGGGAGGAGGTTGATTAGTCTGTAATAACATATTGTAATTTTGTGAGTTTGAAGTATGATCAGATCATATCAGTGGGTACCTCTGCAAATCCTTCATGTAGTTTGAAGATAGAGCAATATAATGTCTTGAGGGTGTTTTCCAATTACATGCTTGTGGTTTGATTTGCATGTGACCTATTTTTCCTCAAGTAGTGTGTCGTTGATTGCCAAGGGGCCACCAACTCAACCATGTTTCCCCCATTTCCATAGATCTATAATTTAATTATATTCCTTGTTTAGTTATATATTATGTGTGCCTTGATTCATAAACTAGATCGTTCTAGATTGTTATGCAAATTACTTGGTTGGTATGATTCATAGTTCCATTGTGTATGTTTTATTGAGTTTTTTTGCAATCAAAATGTGTGATTCTCCTTCTCTTTTGTAACAAAGTATGTATTGATTCCTTGAAAAACATGGTTTATATTGCATACCAGTCATTCCAATCATCTTGCATATCAATGAGTCATGCCTTATGGTTTATAATTAAAATGTGGGTTTAGTTTTGATAAACATACCCCTTCAAAAATTAACTTGTTGGTAGGTACATCTATAAAAGGAAAACAAGCAGGAAGAACTCCATTATTAGATCTAACACATGAAGCATGTACATTGTTGGGATAAGGTCCCTAGGGTCAATTTTGGGTTAGTTTAATCAATTTTTGAGTAGAATTTTGTAAAGGATGTAAAGTCTCCGTGAAATTTGGAAGCGGAGCACACAGATAAGTAAGAGTCAAAAGGCCTTTAGCCCCTTGTATGGGGGTAAGTGATAAGATGGTTTTGAGGCTCACCCATAGGCCATGAGCCATGTTATTGTAATAGAAAGGCTATAAATATTTGAGTCATCATGAGTCTAGAAGATAACTTTTGAAGAAGAACAAGTGTAAGGGAAAGTGCTAAGGCAGGAAAGCTCTGTTTTCCTGTACGTAGGAAAAAGGGGAAGGCTTCTACAACTAAGTGCGTGGAGACCTTGGCAAGTCTGCATCTGAGTGCACGGACCCCTACAACTAGGTGTGTAGGGCAAAAGAGTTTGTAAATTGAATGTTGAATCTAGTAAAGACTGATTTTTGGATCAAATATATTGTATATGTGCCTTGTTCTTATTTTTGTTTAATTTTATGCATCATCTCTTAAGAATCTATTTTCTATGAAATAAAGTGTATTATTTGCGTGAATTTGTTAAATCATTAATATCTATGCATGAAATGAGTAATGGATTGTTTTTGCAAAGATAGTAACTAGAATTGTTATGATAAATGTTCTGAATGGGTAGACCTGCGAGAAGGGAGATCTAAGGTTGTTATTTACTGAGTGAAAGTTGTGAATCTGCTTCCTTTAGGTCTGATAAGTACAATCACATACCTTCGCGAAGACCTAGACATGAATAGGATAGAGTTGCAATAGTGGATAGAACGAAGGTATAGATATGCACGAAAGTAGGTCTGAAGTATAAGGGTTTCAAAATACACATCACACAGTTTATGGATGCAAAAACCTGGTTTTAGCATCCCCCAATACTGCTTCGGGTGAGACTGTAGCCTGTGATACACAGGTTGTTTCCGAAAGGGCCAACAGCTAGGGTGATGTTGAATAAGTGGTTCCCAACGAATAAATAAATTGAGAAGTGGATTTACCAAAACGTGCATGCATTTGTGGCTCAAGAGAACAGAAGCCCTAAATTTTCCAAAGAGCAGTGCTTGGTGAGATATTTGTACACAAACGAGACTGACACGTTCTTCTGCTTCTTCCCTGATGAACTACACGAGTGGTTGTTTAAATTGGTCGATAATCAAGGGACCTGGAGGCTTGATGGCCCTATAGTGTGGACTCTGGAACTGGTGCGATGTTTGGAAGCATCAAAAAGAAATATCGCATGGGTCGTAGATCATTGGATTAATCACGCACTTGGAAGTTTTGTGACTAAATTTTCGATCGATATAAATATCAGCTATAGGGAAGTGGAACGTAGGCTCTTCAAGGTACCATGAGGTAAGTATTTGAAATCATTGAAGACTTGGATTAAAATGTTGTTATGTGAAAAATGGGTTATGCAGTTACCTTCATGCTTGGGGCTATGTGAAGTGGGAAATTCTTTAGAAGAAACAAAGGATCGAGCTCAAAGTACAGTCTGCTCATTGAACCCCCTTCAAGTGACGACGAAGGTACGGTGTTGACTACACCGCGAAGTGAAATACAATTGATTAAGCAAGGTATCCCAAGGATACCTCATCCTTTTGATGAGCACCAGTATTATAGCAAGAATGTTGCAATTCGTGGAGCTTCCAGCTTTACTTTATCAGCCCGGGGTTCATACAAACTTGGAGGTGACAGTGTTGTATACACAAGTAAAAGTGATGGTTTTGCCTTTTGTCACTATTCCGCTAGAAAGAGACCACTAGGCTTTTCAAGCCAGACTTCTATGGATTCAGAAGAAGCTTGGTTCCTTGATGAAAGAAATAGATATATACTCTAAGATAGAGATGATCTATTGCAATAATGAAAAAGATTGAAATTCAATGCTAAGGCACACCATTTCCTAATTAAATACTAAGAGATATGCTTTGCAATAATGTTAAATTAACATGAACGAAATGCTATTTTCCTAAGGATGGAAGTCAAAAACATCAATCATCACTATTATTCATGTAAAGGACTATAATAAATATGTTTTTGTCTTTTTATGCTTTTCATGAAAAATCAAGTGTGCAAGCTAATCTCTTTTGGTGGTGTGGCAGGTGGCTTAGGGATGCTAGTGGATGGCTGGAAGGTTTAGGAGATAGTTGGAAGGTTTGGGAGACCCTTGGGTTAACATGGGAGGCTTCCTAGAGGTTTTCCCTCAATTCGGTCTCAAAACAGGTCACTATAGGAAAACCTACAGGATGTACTAGAAACATACAGGATTCCATGTATTTCTACAAGATACAGCCGTGAGAAAAATGATGGGTGTTGGAGGTGATGGAAGGCTTAGGGAAGGTGTTTGATGGGTGGAATGGAATGATAAAGGTCCTAGGATCACTCAGAACCCAAAACCAAGTTTAGGAGATGGCTGGATTCGCTCAACATGCTTGAGGAAATTTCTATGTAAAATGATGAAATTGGTGAAGGTTTTGATAAAAACAAGGAATGTGTAGGGGTGGATGAAGTTGGAAGGTGGTTTCTTGCTATGAGATCTCTGTCTACTTCTGAAGCACCTTCTCTGCATCAAACATGTGTAATTTCCAAAAATTCATGTAAACAATAAGAATTCTCATGAGCTAGAAAAGAAGAATTTAATGAACTAATTATCTACCTTATGCATGAGGAAATTGTTGAATAAAATGGAATCATGGATGAGATCTACTGCAAGAATGAAGATAGAAAAGACGACAATAAAATCCTTCTTTGCAAAACTGATCAAATGTTATTTTAAGTACAGCAAAATCTAAATCTTATGAAAGAAATGGGAATCTATCTTTTTGGGGCTGCATAAGGGTCTTTTCATCAAATCATGATCCTAGAAGGAAGAAGTGAGGCCAGGACACCTACTGACAGCTTTGTGATGCTTCTTTTATCCTTTCTAACCTGCTATTAAAGTAAGGCACAAATGGAAGCAAACTAATAAACAAATAAACAAATCTACACTACTTGCAATGAAATACTTCTAAAGATAGTTTAACCATGAATCTATGAAACTAAGCTAAGCATAAAGATACAAGAAGATGAGCCTTTTCTGCTAGGGTTGGTCCCTAAACCAAGAGCTTCATCTCTCTAAGTAAACTCAATACTGAATCAAGAAAAATCTCAGTCTTATTACCAAAAAAGAAAATTACATCAAAGTCTTCCACAAGTCTGGAGCTCGAAAATAGCTAGAATTTTTCAACAAAAATTTGAATCCTAATGAGGCTCTAGGCCTTTCTACTTATACAACTAAAGTCTCCAACGACTTCCTTAAATTTATGGAGGCTCGGCTCCCAAACTCGAGATGAACTAACTCTTTATCTATCACTTGCTCAGCTTCCTTCTAATCTTCATGACTTGGTTGCTTGCACTCTAAGCTGGTGTGATGGATGGAGGAATATTTGAATGGGGGAGAAGTAAATGAGGAGGATTTACCTCCTATAATCTCTCTCCCTTGTCCCATTCGAATTTCAAACCTTATTCTTGCCAAAATTCCTTGATTTTCTCTTCCAAACCTGCATTCAATGCATATTAGTCCACTATGCATAATATCTCACTTTAACTCATATCATTAAACAAAATATAATCAAAACATGTAATAAGGTGTGAGAAGAGTTTGTTTGACTAAGCTAGGAGGTGAATTAAGGCCCGTATAATTACCTAATGATGAGGCTCATCATCACCCCCCTACTGAAAGTGTTGCTCATCCTGTGAGCAACTCAATCAATATCCATGTCTTTCATAACTCTAGTGGCCTCCCTGACATCCCATGCCTCTGTTGTGGTTTCCTCTTCTTTTTCATAGAAACCTACTTTCTTTTCTACCTCCTCCCACTGCCTCCTTTCTTCTTTTTCCTTCCTTCCTTCTATCATTCCTAAGAGCAGTGGTGGACTGAGTCTCAAGCCAATCCAATTGACCTTGAGCCTTTGCATAGATTGCTTGTACATGGGTGTCTTGTTCAGTGCTTCTCTCATTCTTTGAGGAGAGTTGTACTCTCTTATTATTAAACTGTATGGAAATGTGTTCCATCTCCTCAGGAAATCTTGCATGTTTTCATCCCCTAACAACCTGAACATGTCCTCAAAATGTGAAATTTCTTGCTCTTGGACAACAATATACCTAGGTGCACGTTGAGGGTCATTTGCAATTAAATTATATGTACTGATGAGGGCCATTGGATTGGACTGCTCAGCTCTGATCATAAGAGGCTCTATTTTTTCTCTTGTCAATATCTTCTTCATTTCTGCAGCCCTTGCTTCCTTGTGGTTCATCCATGATGCCAAAGCCATCAAATGTAAATCTCCTAGCTTCTTATTAGGGTACCATATATTCATGTTTGTTAAGGCCATGTTATGCTAATAAAACTCAGACATCTTGGCCCTACCTTCCAATGTACTTTGATCACAAAGATCAATGAAGTGTCTATAATCCTAAAATAGCATAGTGCCTCTCTGTGCTAGGGTCTTGATTTGGAACTACGGCCAATGTTCCTTAAGGTATAGGGCATAGGATTTAGCTAGCATCCTGCACTGGATTCCTTCCA
Source organism: Pinus taeda (assembly GCA_000404065.3). Taxonomy (NCBI): domain Eukaryota; kingdom Viridiplantae; phylum Streptophyta; class Pinopsida; order Pinales; family Pinaceae; genus Pinus; species Pinus taeda. The sequence goes on from APFE030139960.1 coordinate 27,569, forward strand.
AAGAGAGACTAGCCATACATGCCAATTGGTTCTCTCTTTATTGCAGCTATCCTTTCAACCATGCATTTTCTGTCTCTAACTGATTTCTCATTATGGCCTCTCTGTCCCTCTAGCTACTTAGTTATCTTCCCATCTCCTTGAGCTTCTCCTCCATGTGACCAATGTCCTCCACCCCCTTGGACTTGGCAATCTGCATCCATCTATGAGTTTTGGCTCTCCCCTTATTAGGATCCAACCCTAACCCCCTTATTTATGTAATAGGGTCGAGTCATAGTTATAGTTAGTTAAATAGTCAATAAAGCCCATATTAATAATTTATGTGGTTGACCCGCATTTAAAGAAGGGACTACAATTAGTTACAAATAGGCCATGGTATTAGATAGATGGTATTAATAAGAACCATGGTACTAACCCATGGTATTGCATGTATGAATCCTATATAAAGGATAGAGACTCCCTTTGAGGAGCATCGTGTCTTATTTTGTAATTGAGCCCAACTCTATTGGAGGTTGCCCCCTCAAAGAGGCAAGTGAACATTGCTTTCCTTTTTGAATAATAAAATACATGTTGTTATTTCTTATTGTTATGTGTTCTAGGTATATTTCTTCGCATATTTGGTATTCTGGTATCTTCTTGTGTGTCAAGAGCATAACAAGTGGTATCAGAGCACTTTCTAGGGCCGGTGGGATCTCCATTTTTAGCAGAATTTTTTTTGCTAGAGACGTGTTCTGGCGTCTTTAAACCACGTTGTTATCACCCTAAATTTTTTTGTTTCTAGGCTTTGGAAAGGTTGCCTTGTTTCTAGCCATAGTCTTATAGGTTTTGAGTCATCTCATCTAAATAAGTGTCATTCTCTTTTCCAAAAAAAGGTTTCACAGCCTCATTCCATGTCCTAAAAGCCTCACCATGTGTTTCGACATCAGTTTGATTGCAAAGGATTGATGTTAGTCTTGGTCTAGTCTTTTCATGGTTGTTTTAGAGCCTAAGATCTAAAATAGAGTCTTGTTGGTATGGTCAAATAGGTTCAATACTCTATTCTTGCCTATAACTGGTCCCATATCATGTTTTGAAAGTCATGTGTTTAGCCATTTGAAAAAAATTTGAAACTAGCTAAGAATCCACATTTTCGTAACGTAGACAGTGTAAAAATCGTATTTTGCGCTACGAAATCACTGAACTAGGAGTTTTCGTAGCGCGCTATGAAACCCCTGAAAAAGCCTATTTCAGCATAAAAAACTATGTTTTCTGTGTTTACTAGTCAACTTCCAGAAGGGCTCCTGAGCAGCTGAGAACTCAATTTTGAAAACTAAAAGAGGCTTTTCTTCCTAGAATACCAAAATACGAAAACCTCTTTCCGTTTCTTCAAATTCGTTCTGAGGTGGGAGAAATTTATGGTTAAATTGGCACTACGAAACTGCTGAAAGTCAAGCTTTGGCTTCTAGTTTTAGCAGTCTTTTTCAAGATCAGTTTCGCGTTACAATAAAAGGTATTTTGGAATTATGAAGGAGGTTTCTCTTCATAAATTCTCCATATACAATAACCTATCTCACTTTCTTCATATGTGTTTTAAGTTGGGAGATAATAAGCTTTCTTTGAGACCCTAATTTCAGAGAACAGATTTTCCTGTTTGACATGTGTTTTTCAAGGACAAATTATGGACAGCTGGAGAAGTGTTTTAAAAAACCAAGAGAGGCTTTTGTTCTAGACGGAATGGAATAAAAACACCTCCTTCAGTTTCATAAAATATGTCATGAGTGAGAAGATAAGGGCTCTGTCCCACGTGCCATTTTCAAGGATCCTAAGCCTAAAAATAGGGAAACATGTTCCCTAATTTCTAGGGTTTGTCATCAGCAGTCAGGTGACAACGTGGGAGGCTTCATCAAATTCAACTTCATGAGGTTTCAGCTGTCAAATAATACATTTAAATGTTTAGATAAGATTGTTGTAATCATAATAAGGAGTTACACTCCTAGTTGTATTAGGTCTCTAGGACTGCTAGTTAGCTGTCAAATGCATTTAAAGGTTTGTTTTATGGTTAGAATAGGTGTCACTGATGGCAAATTCGAATTCCCCTCATGCTAGAGGAGAAATATAAGTCATGTAATGAACTCTATATATTGGAGAAGAGGTGATGCACAAAGGGTTGGAAATTTTTCAGAGAAAGACTCATATTGTGCCATTGTAGAAGATTATGTTTTTATGAATGCAGACTTTGGCTTTACTTATCAGGATTCAAAAAGAATTCAATGGTGGCTTGTTTATGTTTGTCCTTATTTCCTTATTTGCAGTAGTATGAATGTATGATACTTAGAATTCATTGGTTATGATCTAACTTCCTTCATACATTTGTAGACTGTGTTTTCTTTTATGCTACTGATGTACCCTTCATATGTTGAATTCTAGATGCCCTGACTTCCATGTAAAGCTAATTTTATTGTCATACTGAAGCATTTCTTGACTCCATAAGCCCAATGGATGCTTACTGATCATTTTCAACCATTCATATTTCTCCACTTGTTTCATAGAGTTAGCCATCTAATTCATTATCAAAAATATTTAATCTTGTGAGAGAGCCCTCTCAGGTTGGGGAGGCTAAGCCTCAGCCAAAAGTTGGTTTGAAATAGTTAGTCAAGGTCTACCTGATCAGCAGCCTAATCAGGGCTAGGTTTTGTGATAACGCACGGGATCTGTCGTTGAGCGCATAAACCTATAGATTTGGGGAGGCATGCATGCAGGAAATACAAGAGGTGGTCACGCTTGTTGGACTCCCTTGTAACCCCTGTGGATACCCCTATGGATACCCCTTCGAGTAGTAGCGCATTAGACAGAACCGCGCATGGACTATCTTCCAAGTACCCTCTGGGTATATCGGAAGCCCCCTAGGCTCTCTTGAAACCTCGCCTTATATAAACCGTTGGTTGTCTTGCTACTACAGTACACCGAGAACAGCACTCAAGGAGATTACTTGCGCGTATGATAGGGTAGTCGGGTTGTACAGCTAAGGGTACGGTTGATCCTCCTTGGTTAGTGCCCTGAAAGATTGGGTCGAGTACTACTATCGGACCCTTATGTATATTGTGATCTGTAGCACCTGACACTCCTTGAGACCATAGTGCCATTGTTTCTCTCTAGATCACGCATCATCTTTTCCAGATCAGATCTAGCAGGTTGGGTTCCGTCACAACCGCAACAATCAGTTCCACCATTCAGATCTATCAGATCTGCCATTCAAATCTATCAAATCCACCAATCAGATCCTCCATTCAGATCCAGCAGTTTGGGTTATGTAGTAGTTGCCCTGACTATTTGTGTGGCTCCTATACCTAGGCATGATTCTCGCAGGACATTGGGACGCTTATAGGAGACTTAGCCCATAAGAATCAGGTCGACAGGTTGAGCAAGGTGGTACCATTCACTTGTCAGCATCAAAATTTCAGGTGGTCCCAAATTTTTTTCACAGTAACGACAAGTGCACCAGATCTGTTCATGGTACAAACCAGAGCTCAAGCTATGGCCAATGAGAAAATAGACACCCTTGAACAAAATTTGGAGGCATTAATGAAGCAGATATAGACCTTAAATGACACAATCACAAAGGGAAAGTTGGGGGAACAATCAGAGGTATATGATTTTAATGAAAACCTTGAGGGTGAGTCTAGTCATTCTCTTCACTTCTATGGAAACCACCAACAGTCCCAGCCTCGACCACCCAAGCTGGAAATGTATAAATTTGATGGCTCTTATCCAGCCATATGGCTCGCACAAATGGAGCAATATTTCACATTGAATCACATCAGAGATGATGTGACTAAGCTAAGTGTTGGAAGCCTATACTTGACCAAGAATGATGGCAATAGTGGCAGTGGCATCAATGCTGCTATGCAAGGCCAATTACTTGGAAGATATTCTCAAAAGCCCTTTCTGATCACTTTGACCATGAATCTAACTTTTTGGGTCATCTTACTAAGCTCCAACAGACAGGCACAGTGCAAGAATATATTAAAGCCTTTGAAGCATTAGCCTTCCGCACAGGAGGTCTAGCAGATGAATTTTACTTGGAATGTTTTGTCAGTGGTCCCAAAGATGCCATACAAGCCCACGTTTGACTACAACACCCAGTCTCTTGGCTGGCAGCTTTCAAGGTAGCTCATGAAGTAGAATGTGCATTAGCATCCCGGTCGACTCATCCAAATTTCATAGCCAAGGGACACCCCACCCAGGCTCCGAGCACTACCCAAACACTTAAGGTTCAAAAGGTGTCACCATCGGAAATGGTGGAAAGAAGAAAGCAAGGATTGTGTTACCACTGTGATGAGAAATACTCCCTGGGGCATAAATGCAAGGAACCCAAATTCTTTCAATGATTATACTGCTCACAGTTCATCTGAGGAAGCCCCACCATTTGAGGGACCAGAGGAGGAAGATGAGGATAACCATTTGGAAAATGAGGTCCCAGCTACACCTAAAGAACCAGTTATCTTGCTTCATGCTTTGGCAGGAATTTCTTCTCCCCAAACTCTCAAAATCAGAGGTTTTATTAAGCATCGCCCTATAGTAGTCTTGATTGATAGTGGCAATACACATAACTTTATCCATCAAAGAGTCGTTGAAGCAGTGCATTGTTTGTCAGATCAGTCTCTAATTTCCAGGTCCAGATTGCTGATGGGGGGATAATGAAATGTGTATGCCACTGTGAAAATGTCAAACTTCAAATGGGGGATTATCACCTAAAGACCCACATGTTTTCCATCAACATGGGTGGGTGTGACATTGTCTTGGTTGCTGAATGGCTCCACACGCTCAGACCAATCACAATGGATTTCCAGGAGTTATATATCAGCTTTAAGCATAATAACCACACACATAACCTCTGCGGACTCCAAGCAGGTGCTCCTTCTATCATCAGCTCACATAGGATGGAAAAATTGTTAAAAAAGGGTCACCATGGAGTTATATCCCAATTTATTGTCATCCAGACCTTCAAAATCACTTCTCTTCATATTCATCCTGAGATGCAACAGGTCTTAAACAACCATCTCCAGGTCTTTTACAAGCCTCATGAGCTTACACCCTCGACAGGGGTACATGATCATAGCATTAATTTGGTCCCAGGGGCACAACCACCAAATGTGCACCCATATAGATATCCTTTCACCCAAAAGAATGAAATTGAAAAAGTCATCAAGGAACTCCTGGAAGCTGGTGTCATTCATCCTAGCATTAGTCCTTATTCATCGTCTATGGTCATGGTGCTCAAGAAATATGGAGATGGCGTATGTATCCAAATTTTAGGGCCCTCAACAAGCTGACAGTCAAAGATAAATTTCCCATCCTATTTGTTGATCATTTATTGGATGAACTAAATGGGGCTCAATTCTTTACTAAGCTTGACCTTCGCTCGGGCTATCACCAAATTCGCATGAAAGAAGTAGACTTTCCAAAGACTGCTTTTCAAACTCATGAAAGCCATTATGAATTCCTAGTCATGCCATTTGGTCTATGTAATGCCCCATCCACTTTTCAGAGCCTCACGAATCACCTTCTCAAACCATATCTCAAAAAATTTGTCCTTGTTTTCTTTGATGACATCCTCATTTATAGCCTCACTTGGGAAAAACATCTTCAGCATGTAGACCTGATCTTGCAACTGCTCGGGAAGCATAAATTATTTGTCAATTTGTCCAAGTGCTCTTTTGGCATGGAAGAAGTTAAGTATTTGAGCCACATTGTGGGGCGTGAAGGTGTCAGGGTGGATCCAAAAAAGATCTAGGCAATGCAGAATTGGCCTCAACTAAAGACCTTGAAGAGCTTGAGAGGATTTTTGGGTATCACCAGCGACTACCACAAATTTGTCTGCAATTATGGTCGCATTGCTAGACCCCTCACTCACCTTCTTAAGAAAAATTCATTCCTCTGGAATGATGAAGCACAACAGGCATTTATAGCTCTCAAACATGCCATGTGTTCCACTCTCGTATTGGAACTACTCGTCTTCACCAAATCTTTTGTGATTGAATGTGATGCTTCAGGTACGGGTATTGGGGTTGTCTTAATGCAGGAAGGTCGACCCTTGGCCTTCACTAGCCAAGAACTAAGTGGGACAAATCTGGGACAATCTACCTATGAGAAGGAGATGATGGCCATCTTACATGCAGTGGATACCTGGCGACCATACTTATTGGGGCGGTGTTTCCAAATCCACACAGAAACAGTCAAATCCCCAGGCACATTACAGCCATTGCATCCCTGCCTCAATATGGATGGAGGTTTCTATGGATTTCATTACGGGTCTTCCGAAGTCAGGAAACAAGTCAATCATCATGGTGGTTGTGGACAGACTTTCTAAGTATGCTCATTTTTGCACCCTACCCCACCCTTTTACACCAGCTTTGGTGGCTCAATCTTTCATGGACTAACTCAAAATTCATGCATGCCCACTTCCATTGTGTTTGATCATGACCCGATCTTCACCAGTAACTTTTGGCAGGAACTCTTCAGGCTACAAGGTACCCAACTACAACTCAGTACTTCCTATCATCCCCAAACTGATGGTCAAACTAAAGCAGTCAACAAATGTCTGGAGACCTACCTCGGGTGTTTCACTTCAGAAAAGCAACATCTATGGGTACAGTGGTTACCTCTAGCCGAATGGTGGTATAATACTAACTATCATGCCACCACTAAAATGACTCAGTATGAAGCATTTTATGGTCAATTCCCTCCTTCACCTACTTCTTATATCCAGGGATGCTCGAAGTTACAAGCAGTGGATCAACTCCTACAAAATCGTGCAACCATGCTGGCCCACCTCAAAGAGAATCTCCATCAAGCTCAAAATTGCATGAAGCAATAGGCACACCAACATCGTTCAGAGCACAAATTTCAAGAAGGGGATTAGGTATTCTTAAGGCTGCAACCATATAAGAAAACATCACTCAAATACAAGGGTTGTCATAAATTATCTCCAAAATTATACGGACCGTATCAAATACTTCAGCGCATTAGAGAAGTAGCCTACAAGCTAGCCTTGCCACCCACTGCAAAAATCCATCCTGTCTTCCATGTCTCATGCCTCAAGAAAGTGGTTGGGAACCATTGTAGAATTCAAACCAGTTTACTGGAATTGGATGAAGAAGGTTCAATCTGGATTCAATCTTAACAGGTTCTTGACACGTGAGAACACAGCGTGGCTGCATGATCAAGGAAGTCCTCATCAAGTGGAAAGACACCTCTCCAGAATGTAGGTTTAACCCCGTACAGAAATTACCTGCATACGAATTCTAAATCACAAGAAAATAAAAATGCGAGAGCATAACCCATAAAACACATATACACAGAGATTTCCCACTGGATCTCCAAACCGAGACTACCAGCTTGATTTTTCATTATATTCCTTTCAATGTTACAATACATATTTATACATGCCGAAGCATCCAATACCATGGACCGAAAACCATCGCGTCCAAAACTGTGGACCGAAAACCA
>APFE030139960.1:47984-93173 GCA_000404065.3 Pinus taeda
AAGCATATTTTTGAGCTCGTTCATATTTGTTTCAAGTTTGTCTAGTCTTTCATTGGCCATTGCTTGAGCTCTAGTTGCTACCATACACCAACTTGCTGAAAAATTGGGACCGCAAAAAATATTTTTGTGCAGAAACTGAATGGTACCACTGTACTCAGCTCGTTGTCCTGATGTTGATGGGCTAGATCACAAATAAGTGCTTCGAAAGATCTCAGATTTTTTTTTATTATTTTTTTATTATTTTTTTTTTTTTCGGAAAACTCCTAATGGAGTTTTACTCCTTCTTGATCAATACTGCAGTCGCCAACTCCTCAAAATGTCAATGTCGCCAAAAGTCCTGTGAAAATTATAGCCAGGCACAGGAACCCTTCACAACTACTCCGATCTGGTGGATCTGAGAGATCTGGATCGTGGATTACTGCTGCTGCTGATCTGATAGAGCTGCGGGACTGATGTCTGCTACTGCTGCCCTCGCTGATCTGGAATAGATGATGTGTGATTCCCCGATAGAAAGGGAACTATGGTCTTGAGGAGTGTCAGGTGCTACAGATCGCAATATACATAAGGGTCTGACAGTAGTACTCAGCCCAATGTTTCAGGGCTCTAACTAAGGACGATCGACCGTACCCTTAGCCGTACAACCCGACTACCCTATCGTACGGGCGAGTAATCTCTCTGAGTGTTGTTCTCTGTGTACTGTAGCCACAAGACGGCCGAAGGTTTATCTATGGCGAGGCTTCAAGGTAGCTATGGGGCTTCCTATATACCCAGAGGGTACGCGGAAGACAGTCCGTGCGCGGTTCTGTCTAATGCGCTACTACTCGAAGGGGTACCCACAGGGGTTACAAGGGAATCCAATAGACGTGACCACCTCTTGTATTTCCTGCGTGCATGCCTCCCCAAATCCGCAGGTTTATGCGCTTAGCGACAGATCCCGTGGTTTAAAGATGCCGGAACACGTCTCTAGCCAAAAAAAAATTTGCTAAAATTTGGAGATCCCACCGAGCCCTGGAAAGTGCTCTGATACCACTTGTTATGCTTCTTAACCTGCAAAGTAACACCGAACAGAGAATATGCGAAAAAAAGATACCCAGAACACATAATATGCGAAGAAAATATACCCAGAACACAGAATAGCAATGATTTTATTACTCAGAGAGAAATGTTCACAGGCCTCTTCGAGGGGGCAACCTCCAATAGAGCAGAGCTCGATTACAAAATAAGACCCGATACTCCTCGCAGGGAGTCTCTATCCTTTATATATGACTCATACATGCAATACCACGGGCCAATACCGTGGGTTTTATTAATACCATCTATTCTAATACTACCGCCCATTTGCCAACTTAACTGGTCCCGTCTTAATTGCGGGTTAACCACTTACAAATATTAATATGGGCTTTATTGACTCTTGACTATGACGTGATCCCATGACATAAATAAGGGGGTTAGGGTGGGACCCTAACATTTTTCCCATAGACTAGCTCATAGGGTGTGAATCCAATGGTGGTCTTCCATGTGGTATTATAGGCCCAAGCAGCCTCAAATATTCTATTTGCCCAATCTTTCCTGCTGTTGTTAACCACTTTGGTCAAGATGCCCTCCATCACTCTATTGATCACCTCCACTTGCCCATTATCTTGTGGGTGATATGTAGTGTAGGTCCTATGCTTGATCTTGTGCTGGCTGAGCAAGTCTTCAATCATGTTGCAGGTAAACTGGTTGCCTCAATCAGTGACCAGATCTCTAAGGTACCCAAATTTGTAAAATACATTCTCCCTTAAGAACTCAACTACCTTCTCCTCTCATACTACCTTAATTTCCTTGGTTTTAGCCCACTTATTCAGATAGTCAATGCACCCAATGATGTATTGTTTTTTCTTGGAAGGAGGGTCAATAGCTCTAATGAAGTCCATACCCCACTTGTCAAATGGCTCGAAAGTCACTTGAGGTTGCAGAGGCATTTCATACCTTAGAGCAGGCTTTCTCGTCCTTTGGCACCAATCAAACTGACTAGTATATCTTTTCACATCCTGATAAAGAGTGGGCCAGCAACATCCTGCTTGTAACACTTTGAATGTTGTCCTCTTTGCTGCAAAGTGACCTCCACAAGGCCCATCGTGATAGGTCAGAAGGATGTCAAAGACTTCCTCCTCCCTAAAAAACCTTCTCAAGATTTGATCTGGGCCAAGTTTGAAGAGATTACCCCCAATCCAAGTGAAGGGGGCACTCTTCCTTATAATCTTTCTTTCCTCTTTGGACGACAAGTTCAATGGGATCTGTGGAAATACCAAACAGTTTTCTATGTTAGCAAACCATGGAGAGAGAACTAAAATGGTGAACAAGTGCTCATCTGATAACTGGTCATCAACCATTCCCTCTTCACCTGTAGGAAAAGTTAATCTAGACAAAAAGTCTGCAACAACATTTTCCTTACCAGGCTTATCAACAATAGTTAAATCAAACTACTGTAATAAAAGTAACCATCTTATAATACAAGCATTCACATCGAGTTTATTCATTAAATATTTGATTGCAGCATGGTCAGTATGGACAAATTTTTGATATTCTGTAATATAATGCCTAATTTTTTTCAATGAATGCACAACATCCAGAAGCTCCTTTTTGTTCACTGTGTAGTTCAATACGGACTTTGACAGATTCTTACTAATAAAGTAAATGGCATAAGGCAATTTTTCATATATCTGACCTAGGTTTGATCCTATGTCTGTGTGTGAGGCATCAGCATGAATGTGAAAAGGAAGGGCCCAATTTGGGCCTCAGAGAATCGGGGTAGTGGTTAACTTGTTCTTTAGGTTGTCTAAAGCCTCTTGACAGCTTTTTGACCATATAAACTCAGATTCCTTGGCCAACAACCCAAATAAAAGAGAGGCCAACTTGCTGAAGTCCTTTAGGAACCTTCGGTAGTATCTATCTAACCCTAGGCAACTTCTGACATCTCTCTGCTTTTGAGGAGGTGGGATCCTTTGGATGATAGCTATTTTGTTTAGGTCCACCTGCAGTCCTTTCTGAGATATTGAATGACCTAGGATGGTCCTTGCAGTCATCAAGAATTCAAATTTCTCGAGATTGAGAGATAGGTTCATCTCAATGCATTTGTGTAGTACCTTACCTAAGTTGGAGAAAGCCTCCTCGAAATCACCCCCATAAGGTGTAAAATCATCCATATAGATTTCTACCGCATCATGGACCAACTCATCAAAGATACTCTGGACTGCTCTTTGAAAAGGAAGGAACCTATAGGAAAAAGTTCCCCAAGGACAAGTGAAGGTGGTTTTATCTTTTTCCTCTGGGCTAATCTGGATTTGGTTGTACCTGTTGAATCCATCTAGGAAAGAGAAAAACTTTTTCCTTGCCAAGCCATCTAGCACTTGGTCGATGAAAGGTAGAGGGAAATGGTCCTTCTTTGTGGCTTTGTTGAACTCCCTGTAATCAACACAAATCCTCCACTTACCATTTTTCTTGGGAACTAACACCAAAGGAGAGACCCACTCACTGTTGGAGATAGGATAAATTAATCTTGCATCCAGCAATTTTTGCAATTCTTCTTTGACTATATCTTTAAGAGCTGGATTCATCCTCCTTTGGGGTTATCAGACTGGCTTGAAACCTTCTTTGATGTAAATGTGTTAAGTACACACTGAGGGGTGTACTCCCTTCATTTCTTTGTAACACCAAGCGAAGACATCCAGATGTTCCTTTAGCATGTTGTACAACTTCTCATCTTGGAGAATAGAAAGAGATGGATTGATTTTCAAAGTTCTATCAGGGCCAAATTCTATGGTTTTTACACAGAGAGAGTTGGAATTGGCCAAGTACAGATCAATTGGATGGTTGTTTTGGGTTTCCTTTACTACTTCTTCTAGGGATAATGTACTAGGAGTTGGACTTCGGAGTAGGTGTTCAATCATATCATCTTCATCCTATTGTCCTCCTCCCATGGTTGTTTCTAAGGTATACACTTGAGAAGTATAAACTTCATCTTCTTCCTCCTCTTCTAGCCATAAAGGTAAATCATGTTCTAGAGATGGCTAAGCAGGACGGTATATGACTAACTGCTTGGACATATGCCCATTCTTGATGGTCATATTCCCAACTCTGCAGCTTATGTAAGCATCAGCGGTGGCCAACCAGGGCCTCCCAAGGATGAGAGGGTAACCAGTAAGCTTAGCCTTAGGCTGGAGAACTAGGAAATCTGCAGGGTACTCCCAAGAGTCAATGGAGACCATCACATCCTCCACAATCCCCTAAGGGGTCGCTGTGGAGCGGTCTACAAGTTGCAGGATTGTTGTGGTCTTTCTCAATGAACCTTGGAGGTTGATCTTGAACATGGTGTCCTTGGTCATCACATTAATGGCAGCCCCAAGATCGATAAAATTGTGTGGGACAATGGTGCCACTGATGTGCACATCTACTACAGGGCTTCCAGGGTCCAAATACTTTGGACAGATTACCTACCCCGACATTAAGTCGGACAGTTATCCAATGACATTAATGGTAGGGGCATCTGTTTTTCGCCTCCTTGGATGCTTGAAACACTTCTCCTTAATCAACTTGTTGTAAATAGGTACATCCTTGATGGCTTGGAGAAGTGGAATCTTAAAACATAGGTTTTTCAATTCTCCCAGAAATTCAGTCTCTTCTGGGGTAGGCTGGAGTGGTTGAGTTAATCTCTCAGGAAAGGGTGGATTTATGTTAAGAATGCTTTCTTCTCTTTCTTCTTCAACCTCCCTAGGTGGAGGTGGAGGTTGGTTATCTGGGAGAACTCTCCCAGATCTCAGGTTAATTTCCTAGATCTCCACAGCATAAGTTGGATATGATGTCTCTCCAATGTATGCTTGATGTGTCTGTCTGTTGTTCGGGTTTGGATTTGGCTTGGCAAGCATCTAGGGTTGTTTAGGTGGAGCAGAGTGTAACAGTTGTGGTTGGGCAAGTGGTGAAGGCAATAAAGCAATAAAATTGTTGTATTGGGGCCTCCACCCCTAGGGCGGTGCATTCCATTGAGGTTGTGGCAGAGCATATGGTTGAAATGACTGGCTGGTTAGCTGGGAATGATACTGAGATGCAAAGGACCAAGGAGGAGGTGTGAACCGGGAAGGATGAGCAGGGGATCCCCAAGAAGGTATGGATGTTGTTTGGTTGGGGTTGTAATATGAATTGGATGACCCTTGTATGCCATGTTGGTATGGCCTAGGCCCATGAGGTCTCCTTTGGTTTATGTAGCAGAGTTGCTTAGTGACCCCTTCATCCCCTTCATATACAGCTTTGAGTCCAGGCAAAGAAGGGCACTTTTCTGTGGAGTGGTTTTCTTCACAGACTGAACAAATTTAAATAGAATTCAATGGACATGCATTCCTAGGGTACCTCTTGGTGCATCTAGGATATAAAATGGCCAAGGCTCTCTCTACTTCCTCATGCTTTCTCCTTATGTGCATAGTGTCCATCTGTAAGGCAATGGTTTGCAGTGTCTCACTCTTGAAATCTTCCAGCATGTTTCCAATTTCACCCTTGATGGATGAACTGGAAGAGGATGTACTGACCATAGGTTGACTTCCACTATCCTTTTTCCTAGCTACCATGAAATAGTTTCTAAAGATAGTCTTGATATCCTCATAGGGTAACTGGCATATATCTCCTCCTGCTAACAAGTGTAGGGTATCCAAAAGGTCTTCCCTTACTCCTCTAAGAAGGACCATCTTCAGTGACTCAGGGTCAAGTGTGCACCTGGCCCTTTTGTAACTAAGCTGGAATCTTTCTTCATAATCATCTAGGGATTCATCATTACCTAAGGTCATCCTAAAAATTTATTCTTTAGTATCCTTAGACCTATAGTAGTCTCGATACTTGTTGTTGAAGGCTTGCTGCATCTGAGCCCAAGTTGTGATGCTATCCCCAAGTAAACCCATGAACTAGCAAAAAGCTACATCCTTGAGGGTAGATGGAAATAGTTTCAACTTCTACTCATCATTTGTATAGTCATAGGTTCGGCATATAACAGCAAACTCAAATAGGAAAGTGTCGAGATCTTCTGTGGTCAGGCCATGGAAATGAGGAAGGGTAGAGGCGCTTATATTTATCATCTTAGTGTCCCCATTGGTTTCCCAAATGGGGAAGGCACCCTCAACTCTCTCTCTCTATTCCCTCTGTCATGTTTTCAGCCATTGGATCAATAGGAATGGGTTCTTCTTCTTCCCATGTAGGTTCTTCAAATATGTTTGGTTGCTCACCTAAGGGTTCCTCTAGTTCATAGCCACCGAAGAAGAGGTAAGGTTGATTGTTTGATGTAGTGGGGATATTTGGTAAAAATTTCCCTAAGTTATCCCTATTCCTACGAGGCATGAAAGGAAATGTTTTTGGCTTGGATTTGTGTTTTTTTTCAAATTTTGGGAAATATTGCAGAACTGAAATTGCATATTGAATGAAAACTACTGATTGAATGAAAAACTAATTGTTGAATTGAGATCTAACTTGCAGAATTGAAATTACAGACTGAATGAAAACTACTGAATGAATGAAATATTAACTAATTGATTGAAATATAACTTGCAGAATGGAAACGAAAGCAAAGAATGAAGAATGAGAAGGAAGCAAACTAAATTACTTTTGTAGAAATGAAACTAATGGCAGAATAGTAGAAACAAGAAATAGAAGAAAGAAAGAAGTAATCACATATTACTCAGACACGTCCCAGGTAATGTTGCCAAAAAGTGATGAGCACCAGTATTGAAGTAAGAATGCTACAACTCCTGGAGCTACTAGCTTTACTTTATCAACCCGGTGTCTGTACCAACTTGGAGGTCGCAGTGTTGTATACACAAGTAAAAGTTATGGTTCTAACTTTTGTCATTGTTCAGCTGGCAAGAGACCACTAGGGTTTTCAAGCCAAACTTCTATGGATTCATAAGAACCTTGGTTCCTTGAAGAATGAAATAGAAATCTACTCTAAAAAAGAGTTGATCTACTGCAATAATGAAAAAGACTGAAATTCAATGCTAAGGCACCCCATTTCCTAATTAACTACTAAGAGTTATGCTTTGCAATAATGCTAAATTAACATGAACAAAATGCTATTGTCTTAAGCATGGAAGTCAAAAACATCAAACGTCATTATTATGCATGTAAAGGACTATAATAAATTTGTTTTGTCTTTTTATGCTTTTCATGAAAAATCAAGTGTGCAAGCTAATCCCTTTTGGTGATGTGGCAGGTGGCTTAGGGATGTTAGTGGATGGCTGGAAGGTTCAGGAGATGGTTGGAAGGTTTTGGAGACCCTTGGGTGACCTTGGGAGGCTTCCTAGAGGTTTTCCATCAATTTAGTCACAAAACAGGCCACTATAGGAAAACCTACAAGATGTACTAGAACCCTACAGGATTCCCTCTATTTTTACAGGATACATCCATGAGAAAAACTATGGGTGTTGGAGGTGATGGAAGGCTTACTGAAGGTGGTTGATGGGTGGAATGGAGTGAGAAAAGGCCTAGGATCACTCAGAACCCAAAACTAAGTTTAGGAGATGGTTGGATTCACTCAACATGCTTGAGGAAATTTCTATGTAAAATTATGAAATTGGTGAAGGTTTTGATGAAAACAAGGAATGTCTATGGGTGGATGAAGTTGGAAGATCGTTGCTTGCTATGAGATATCTATCTACTTCTGAAGCACCTGCTCTACATCAAACATGTGTAATTTCCAAAAATTCATGTAAACAATAAGAATTCTCATGAGCTAGAAAACCATAATTTAATGAACTAATTGTCTACCTTATGTCTGAGGAAATTTTTGAATAAAATGGAATCATGGATGAGATCTACTACAAGAATTAAGATAGAATAGATGGCAATAAAATCCTTCTTTGCAAAACTGATCAAATGCTAATTTAAGTACAACAAACTCTAAATCTTATGAAAGAAATGGGAATCTGTCTTTTTGGGGCTGCATAAGGGTATTTTCCTCAAATCATGATCCCAGAAGGAAAAAGTGAGGCTAGGACACCTACTGATAGCTTTGTGATGCTTCTTTTATCCCTTCTAACCTGCTACTGAAGTAAGTCACAAATGGAAGCAAACTAATAAACAATTAAACAAATCTACACTACTTGCATTAAAATAATTCTAAAGACAGTTTAACCATGAATCTATGAAACTAAGCTAAGAATAAAGATACAAGAAGCGGAGACTTTGCTGCTAGGGTTGGGCCCTAACCCAAGAGATTCATCCCTCTGAGTTAACTCATTACTGAATCAAGAGAAAGCTCAGTCTTATTACCAAAACAGAAAATTATATCAAAGTCTCAAGTCTGGGGCTCAAAAATAGCTAAAGGTTTTCAACAAAAATTCGAATCCTAATGAGACTCTAGGCCTCTCTACTTATACAATTGAATTCTCCAATGACTTCCTTAAATTTAGGGAGGCTCGGCTCCCAAACTCGAGATGAACTAACTCTTTGTCTAGCACTTGCTCGGCTACCTTCTAATTTTCATGACTTGGTTGCTTACACTACGAGCTGGTGGGATTAATGGAGGAATATTCAAATGGGGGAGGAGTAAATGAGGAGGATTTACCTCCTACAATCTCTTTCCCTTGTCCCATTCGAGTTTCAAACCTTAGTCTTTCCAAAATTCTTTGATTTTCTCTTCCAAACCTGCATTCAATGCATATTAGTCCACTAGGCATAATATCTCACTTTAACTCATCTCATTAAACAAAATATAATCAAAACATGTAATAAGTTGTGAGAATATTTGGTTTGACTAAGCTAGGAGGTGAATTAAGGCCCATATAATTACTCAATGATGAGGCTCATCACCTTCCACTCCACCCTCCACTTCAACCTCATATGCCTACACCTTCACCTCCACCTCCACCTCCACCTCTACCACTCAACATGGCAAATGCAATGAATATGTTTGTTTTTAAAGGGATTGGGAGCGAAGAACCCGAACAATTTTGGTTTGTTACAGGATTTGTATGGATGACACAACAGATTATGAATGATAACATCAACAAAGCGCAGCTGGTCACAGCTTTACAAGATCGACCATTGACTTGGTACATTAAGTACTGCATTGATAACCCTATCGTGACAATGGAAGAGACCCAACAAGCTCTAAACAAGGAGTTTAGGAAGCGTAAGTTAGAGGTGCAGTCTGTGACTGAGTTTAAAGAAGTTCGACAAAAGATAGATGAGACACCCTAGGATTTCGATCAAAGGTTGAAATGACTGATCAAGCAGGCCAATATGGTAATTACGTATTCCCAACATCGAGATTGGTATATCGCGTCACTTTTACCACATTTAAGATTGCCACTATCACATCAAAAGATAGCAACACAAGCAGAAGCCTTAGAAATCGTGATGAGGTAGGGCACCTCGCCCATACAAGATACTAATCTTGGAGTGCAACAAATTCACTCTTAGCTGGAAAGTCTACACTTGGAGTTGTAAATCTTGAAGAAAAGAAAGAAATCTCAGCTAGAGGTGTGCGCTGAAGTTTGGTGCTTGAAATGCAAGGGTCATGGACATGATAAGGACCATTTCCCGGTTTACCAAAACTATCTTATTGGGGGAGGATCTATTCTCCTAAAATCGGAGAATATCATTGGGCCAAGCATGGGCGCTGCACCATGGTGCACTATATGTCAGGTTATAGGATAGCACGCGAGTGATAACTGCCATTTAATAAAGAAGTTTGTTCAGACCCCTTAGCAATTGTTTTTCCATTTATATAAATCTGTAGGTCATGATGAATGCCATTGCAGGAGTTATGAGCTAATGATGGATAGAACTCCTACCTATTGAATGCAGGGAGAAGCCCTGCCTCAAGATCAGGGTGCAGGATCAACACATAGAGGATTCCAAGCTAAGGACGAGGAAGAGGGGGCGGAGTTCACAAAGGACGTGGGCAGATAATTTTCTACAACGGTGGATTAGCAAGACACTTCGCGCGAGATTTCCCCAACCCCATGCATCCATCATGTCAGTATTGCAGACAGTTCAACCATGTGATAGAGGAATTTCTGATCATTTTGGAAAAGATGCAAGAAAATAAGACGCAGCCCCAACAACCTACACAGAACATCTAGATGATGAGAGCAGAGACCTGCAAAGAAGATCAGAGCATAAATATAGTAACAAGAAGTGGTATGGCCACTGTTGCAAAGAAGGGCAAGCAACCTGAGACTGATGGGTGGGTGTGCAAGGCTATCAAGAAAGAGATAGACTTTCATATTAACCAAGCTAAAGAGACCTTCATGGAAGGAAAGAAGAACTTCGTTGAGGCCTCCACCTCAAGAAGCAAGGAGAAAACACCGAAAATAATTATGACACAAGAGGTAGATTTGTTGGTATTAGCTACTTTTTCTAGAGCCCTGTATGAAGTTTTTGTGCGATAAAAAAGAAGTATAAGGGCTACAAGAGCTAATAGAAAAGTGTGCGAATAAAGAAAATACCCCTGATGAATGGTGCACCATGAGAAAATTGGTAAGCATAAGAAGCAGACAAACCATGAGGTGAGGCTGACCACACAAATAGGAGAATATGAAATGGACCAGTTAATATTGGATCTGGAATCCAATGCAAACATCCTGCCTAAGCATACATGGGAGAGAATGGGGAGACCTGCACTATAACGGTATCCTATTCAACTTTGCATGGAAAATCAACATAATATTATTCCTATGGGGCGTTTGTATGGCTTCACAGTTGATATTGAGGGCGCGAGCACGCTGGCTGACTTTGAGGTCATTGAAATAGTGGATGATAATAACTCGTACCCTGCACTAGTAGGAATTGACTGGGCTTTTGATATGGACGTGGTAATCAACTTAAACAAGCAGAAAATGACATTTGAAAGGAAGTTGCTTAGGGTTATCATAGCACAGGACCTTGCAGAAGGAGCGCGCTCTACTAAACATGTTCATGACTTTGTGGAAGATGATAAGGATCTAGATCAGATATACAAGATCATAGCACAAAACAAAGATTGGATCAATCCTATGGCCGATGGACGAATTGCATGGGATAGGGATAGTTCCTACACCTCAGACTCAAATGAATAACTTGAACACTTGCATAATCGATTGCATGAAGTATCTACGCTCTGGTGTAATATGATGACCAAATCACTGAGGTGCATTTCAACTGAGGTACGAATCTTCCACATTATGATGGTTTGACTAATGTGGATCTGTTTTTAGATGAATTTGAAAGGCGGGTACCTGAAGAACATCACTTCCAAGCACTAGAAGTGGCACTAGGTGCTACGCCTGCTGATTGGTGGGTACGTACAAGGAAAGCTTCGCGATATGGAAGGAATATAGAATAATGAAGAGATTAAGGTTTGGGTACGCTAATAGTCGGGTGACAAAAAATTATAGTGGGAAGGATGATCTGCACAGCCATTTTCCACAATGGACTAAGTCCTGGGAAATGGAGCCACAACTAGAATGGGTGCACATTTTTTGTCATATCTTGGATACAATCCCAATGAAATGGTATTTGGAAACAGATCTTCGCCATGGGACAACTGAATGGGATATCTTAGGAGAAAGTTCCTTATTGAATTTCAGCTTTGAGGATGGGTTTGAATGCATTGATGAAGCTCTCTAGGAGATAAAAGTAGCTATATTCAGAACGCTTAAGGAACTAGTAGAATGGACTCAGCTAGATTGGAGTACACAACTGCACCATGCCTTGGAATGTTACAATGTGACTACGGAAGAGGAAGATGAATATCCCCAAAATATTAACATTCCAAAGACAGAAGGACAACATGAAGTCAAAGGACCAAAAGCTGAGAACCTGGATATATCATAACCTTTGAAGACTAGACAAGTAAATATTGGATCTGAAGAAGAGCCAAAATTCGCAAAGATAGGAGATTATTGGGATAAAGATACAGTCAATAAGGTGGCCGAACTGATGCACAAATACCAGGATCTATTCCCAACAAAGTTCCCATATCTGAAGGGGATCGTAGGAGATTTAGGTGTAATGAAAATCACTTTGAAGCCTGATGCTAAACCCGTCAAGAAGAGACCTTATTAGCTCAATTCGAAGAATAAAGAAAAGGTTCATCAAGAGCTTGATAAGATGTTGGATGCCAATATTATTGAACCAATAGAGGAATTTGATTGGGTGAGACCAATGGTTGTCCAAGAGAAGAAACAGAAAGGTGAAATTAGGATATGCGTAGATTTGAGAAAGTTGAATGATTCATGCATACACAATCCGTTTCCAACACCATTTACAGATGAAGTATTAGAGAATGTTGGCAGATAGGAGGCTTATTCATTTACTGATGGGTTCTGAAGATACCATCAAATAAAGATTGCGTCGGAGGATCGAAGCAAGACAACCTTTGCAATGTAGTGGGGTTGTTTTATGTATACAGTAATGCCATTTGATTAAAGAACATGTCTGCAATATTCTCCCGGGTAGTCATCATGGCATTCAAAGAGTTTATTCATAAATTTTTGGAGGTTTATTTTAATGATTGGACTATGTTTGGGTTGGTGAAGCGCCATGTTGCAAGTCTACACCTTATGTTGGATACGTGTCGAAGGTATCAAATCGCACTAAATTTGAAGAAGTGTGTATTCTGTGTGCCCTCTCAAATTTTGCTCGGCCAATTAGTATGTAAGCAAGGATTGATGGGGGACCCTATGAAGATCATTGTGATTGTGAATTTGGAATCTCATAGGAATGTCAAACAGCTTCGCATGATATTGGGGCACAATAGGTATTATAAGAACTTTATCAAGGTGTATGCTCAAATAACCGCACCGATGGAAAAATTATTGAAGAAAGATGTGGATTTTTGTTGGGATGAATAATGTTAGGATAGTTTGGATGTCTTGAAGGAAAAGTTGGTG
Organism: Pinus taeda; assembly: GCA_000404065.3. Classification (NCBI taxonomy): domain Eukaryota; kingdom Viridiplantae; phylum Streptophyta; class Pinopsida; order Pinales; family Pinaceae; genus Pinus; species Pinus taeda. The sequence continues at coordinate 60,878 of APFE030139960.1, forward strand.
ATTGCACCTATTTTGGTGTTTCCAAACTAGGAGAAAGAATTCCAAGTTCATGTAGATGCCTCTTGCATTGCGCTCGCTGCAGTATTGACACAGGCATGAGAAGGAGAAATTGATCATCTGATAGCTTCGCAAGCCAAAAGTTATCAAAGGCTTAGAAGAATTATTCCACTATGGAGCGTGAAGCGCTGGTCATGGTCTATGCGCTGCAAAAGTTTTTGCATTAATTGTTGGGCACACATTTCAAAATGTGTACAGATCACTCTGCATTGAAGTACCTGGTCAATAAACATGTGTTAGGGGGGGAGGGGGGAATCTGCCGATAATTACTGTTGTTTCAAGAATATGACTTTGAAGTCTTTGTAATGCCTAGAAGGCTAAATGCAAGACCAGGCCACCTATCAAAGATTGAAACATGTGAAGAACCAAATAGTTTGGACAAAGGATTTTTCGATGCACATCTCTTTGTTGCACGTGTTGCGGATGACAATTTTGTTTATATCATTCAATTTTTAACCATGGGTACAGCCTTGGAAGGGTATTCCACTTAGCAAAAGAAAGAATTAGTGGTCCACTCTACGGATTTTTCAGTAATTTCGAGTCACTTGTATAAGATGGGAATAGATGAAATAATGTGAAGGTATGTTCCAGAATTTGAGCGTGCTAATATCCTCGCCAAAGCACATGGAGGAGCGATGGGAGGACACTATGCAGGAAAAGCAACTATGCAGAAGATTTTGCACGCAAGGTTATGGTGGATGACATTACATAAGGATTCCAAGGCATACTGCAAGGCATGCGATGCTTGCCAAAGGATGGGAAAACCTCCGCGAAGAGATGAATTGCCTTTAAATCCTCAGATTTCATCGCATGTATTTGATAGGTGGGATATTTATTTCATAGGCCCAATCCAACCACTAAGAAAGAAGATGGGCGCGTGGTACATTATTACCGCAACAAAGTATTTAACCAAATGGGCAGAAGCATAGCCTGTGAGGGATTGTAAAGCTGCCACCACTGTGAAATTTTGGTTTGAATAATGTCTTAGCATGGTTTGGAGTCCCTAAGGTGTTGATGAGTAATAGGGATACACATTTCTTAAATGAAATTATCGTCCAATGATTGAATAATTTCAGGTGTATCATCAAAAGAGTACACCCTATCACCCACAGGAAAATGGAATGGTGGAAGCATATAACAAAATCTTGGAGAATGTGTTGACAAAGGTCTGCAATGCGCAGAGAAATGACTGGGATATGCACGTACCAGCAGTATTATGAGCATATAGGATGACCTGCAAGAAGCTGACAGGCCAAACACTATTTAGGTTGGTCTGTGGGATTGAAGTAGTGATGCCTATGAGGTACATTGTGCCAAGTCTACATATTGCAGCTTTGATAGAGATGGCAGATCACGAGACCTTTGAGGAACGGCTTGCGCAACTGATGGAGTTGGAAGAGAGCCGCTTTCTTGCAGGATTTCACCAGCAAGTGCAAAAAGAATGAGAAAAAAACATGGCATGATAGGCATGTTAAGCTGCGCACTTTCAAGGTGGATGATTTAGTGTTGCTATATGACAGCAAGTTCACAAAGTTTCTGAGGAAATTTCAAATGCACTGGTTAGGGCCATATGATATTAAGGATATCACAGATGGTGGAGCGGTTCAGCTCGCAAAGCTGAATGGAGATCCATTCCCAGAGAAAGTGAATGGAAGTAGGTTGAAATTGTATATAGGTGATCCTGCCCCTACGCAATGACTACATGGTAGTAGACCAGTCTTAGCACTCCAAGCAGTTGCAAGGGAGTGCAGGACTATAAATTACATTGTTCAAAGAGAAGAAAAATATAGTAAGGTGGCTGCGTGATGGAAGCAAGTGGTGCAACAGATGAAGCTGTTATGTATGAGTTGTACTACAGGAGAAGGTACCATGCAACTGAATCCAAAACTACCTATTGTAGTCACTATTCATGATTTGATGGAAAAAATCCCATTAGGAGGAGCAGGTAGGAGACATTTATGGCGAAAATATTTGGAGATCTGCTGCCAAAGATGCATTTATGATCAAAAAATGGAGGGAATGGTTAGATTTGAATTCAAAATCACCTATAAATTGGACATGTTGGCTTGTCGAATAACACTTTGCCTTCTATCAATTGTATATGATTCCTCTTGTTCCCGCTATATGAGTCGGGAGTTTTGGGAGGATTTAGCTTCAAGACCAATATTTGCAACCTTACCTGAGTGGAACCAGAATATCGTCCTTGAAAAAATGTTTGCACCAGTCAGTCCTGAATCCATTGTTTCTCAAGTGGAAGGCCCTGAATTTGTGTCCATGGAAACTCAGCCCTCAGCGCCTACGGTGCCAAGGTCGCCTAGGCCAAAGCAATCGCCCTCTAAGGAGAAGTAGAAGAAACCTATCTTGGTGCGGCATTCACTGAGGAAGAACCACGAGGTTCGACAGAAGGAAAATAAGGATAAGACAAATCATCCGGAGGAACCAATGGATTTAGAGGAAGAGGAACTCTACGAGGGAGTTGAAGAGTTGGATGTGGAGTGTTGGGATGGGGTCCCCTGGGTCAGTTTTGGGTTTAAAACCCAAGTTTTGATGTAAATTTTGACAAAAAGGTGTAAAGCCTCCACGAATTGTGGATGTGGAGCGTGTAGGTAGATAGGGGTCAAAAAGGGTTTTTACCCTTGTTTATGTAAAAGATTAAGTCGGTTTCGAGATCTACCCTTGGTTCGTGGACCATGGGATTGTATAAATAGGTGTGTCTTAGAAAGCATAAATAGATGTGTGATATTGCATCACTGGAATCCGACCAAAAAGGAAATTGAGAAGTGGTTGGATAGAAAAATCCACGAATTCACGCCACAGGAAAACAAGAATCCACAACTGTCAAAAGAACAATGATTGGATAGATATTTGTAAACAGAAATACACGAAATTTTCTACCGCACCTTCCTGATCGAGCTATAAAGTGGATAGTTAAATTGGTAGATGGTCAAGGAAGGTGGAAGCTTGATGATCCAATAGCGTGGACTCCAGAATTAGTGCGGAGGCTAGAGGCTTCTGAAGATCAAGTCGTGCGTGTTGTTGACCACTGGCTGGATCGAGTCATAGGAGGATTTGTGACAGAGTTCTGTTGATACCTCAGTGAGCTACAGCGAAGTAGAGGGATGATTCTTCAAAGGTTCGTGAGGTAATTATCTAAGACTTTGAATACCTCGATTAAGATGTTGTGTGAAAAATGGGTTATGCCATTGCCTTGATGTTCGGAGCTACGTGAAGTCAAAAATTTTTCAAAGATCGAGGGAAAACAGGTCCTGAATATAGACCGTTGATTGAGCCTCCTTTGAGCGATGACGAGGTAATGGTATAGGCTTTACCATGGAGTGTTGTACAACTAATAAGACAGGGTTTTCCATGAACTCATCATCATTCCACTCCACCTCCACCTTCACCTCCACAGCATACAACTTCGCCCACACTGCCACCACCATCGTCGTCGTTCAACATGTTGAATACAATGAAGTTGCTAGTTTTCAAGGGTATAGATAATGAGAATGTGGATAAATTTTGTTTTGTTACAGAGGTTATGCGGATAGCACAATAAGTTATGGATGATAATATGAAGAAGGTACAGTTGGTTACCGCTCTGCATCGCGCGCTAACATGGTACGTCAAGTACTGCACTGATAATCCTTTGGTATCGTTAGCATACACTAAGGCCGCTTTGAATAAGGAATTCAGCAAGCCTAAGGCCGACTCGCAAGTAATAGCTGGATTCAAGGAAGTCATGATGAAGGCTAGTGAAGCACCCTAGGAGTTAGATCAAAGATTGAAGTGTGTGATCTGTGAAGCTAATATATAGCTCACAGATAGTCAGCACCGTGAGTGGTTTATAGCCTCGCTCCTACCCCACCTGAGGATTACTTTATCACAGTAGAAGATAGGGACTCAGGGGAAATCCCTGGAAATCGTGATGATATTGCATGAAATGCCTATTCAGGACATGTCTTTAGGAGTTCAACAAATTCGCTTGTAATTGCAGAACCTATTCTTGGAACTGCAGCGCTTGAAAAAGGAAAAGGAGGCTAGGCCGGAGGTGCACAAGGAAGTTTGGTGCCTCAAGTGTAAGAGCTAGGGGCATGATAAAGAACACTACCCTCTCTTCGCGAACTATATCATAGGGGGGGACCAATGCCCCTGAGGCAAGAAGCTCCAACAGGACCAAGTACGAGACCCGCACTATGGTGTGTTATTTGTCAAGTGGTCGGAAAACACGTAACATATAATTGTCATTTGTTGCAAAAGTTTGTGCAGACACCCCAATAATTGTTTTGTGATTTCTATAAATCGGTGGGCCACATTGAGTGCCATTGTCATAGCTATGAATTGATGATGGAAAGAACACTTACCTATCGAATGCAAGAAGCTCTTCCTCTGGATCAGGCCACTAGCGGAGCACAAGGAGGATATCAAGGGCGCAGATGAGGCCAAGGAGGAGGAGGACCTGGTAGAGGTCATGGATAAGTTATTTTCTATAATTACAGGACGCCATGGCACTATGCATGGGAATGTCAGAATCAGATGTGCTCATCATGTCAATACTACACTCAGTTTGACAATACGATAAAAGAATACCTCGTGCTAATAGCCAAGATGCAGGAGAAGAAGGCGCAGCCTCAGCACCCTAAGCAGAACTTACAAATGATGAGGGTTCAACCACATGAGGAGGATCCCAATGTGAATATCATACTAAGAAGCGGGATCGTAACTGGTGACGATAAAGGAAAACCACCTGAAGAGAACGGATGGGTCTGCAAGGCCCAAGAAAAGGAAGTTGGCTTCAATCTAGAACGCACGAAGGAAATGTTTATCGAGGCGAAGAAAATCTTCGTTGAGGCATCTACCTCAAGAAGTTAGGACAAACTACCAGAACCCAGTGCACCCATTGAGATTGATCCCTTTTTACTCACCACGTTCCTAGAAACTTGTATGAAACTTTTGTATGATAGTAAAGTTGTGAAGGGCTTACAAGAGTTGATAAACAAGTGTGCTAGTAAAGAAAATTCTCCTGATGGACACTGCATAGTCAGAAAGATTGGAAAACATAAGGCAAGGATAGGGTGCGAGATGAGGCTCACCGCACAAATAGGAGAATATGAGATGGACCATGTTATTTTGGATCTAGGGTTTGACATAAACATTTTGCCTTAATATCCATGGGAGAGAATTGGGAGACCTGCGCTGCATCGGTCTCCAATCCAGCTTAGAATCACAAACCAACAGAAGATCATCCTTGTGGGACGGTTACATGGAGTAACAGTAGATATCGAAGGTGCGGGCATGTTGGCTAATTTTGAAGTGATAGAAATTATTGATGACAGCGATCCATACCCTGTGCTTCTTGGAATTGATTGGGCTATTGATATGAATGGGGTCATCAACTTGAAAAAGCGGACAATGTTGTTTGAAAGGAAATTTCTTTGCATTGTAGTACCGGTGGACCCTGCAGAAGGACTGCACTATATTGAACTCATCCGTGACTATGAAGAAAGTGATGATGGTTTCGATCAAATCTACAAAATTATAGCATGAGCCAAAGACAAGATTAATCCGACAGCCGATGGAAATATTGTGTGGGACCACGAAAGATCCTTTACCTTAGGTTTAGATGAAGAATTGGAACATTGGCAGAATCAGTTGCATGAAGTATCTACACTGCACTATAACATGATGACTAAATCGTTGTGTTATGTGTCATCGAAGGTAAGAAATTTACCCTATTACGATGGTTTAACTGATGTAGATAAATTTTTGGATGCCTTTGAAAGAGAAGTACATGAGGATCATCTCTTTCAAGCATTGGATTTGGTGTTGCCTACTACGCCTGCACGGTGGTGGCGTATGCACAAAGATAGCTTTGATGACTGGCACGATTATAGGAGGATGATGAGGTTACGATTTGATCATTCGAAGGTATGATTAACAGAGAAATATGATGGGAGAAATGATACACTTGATCATTTGGAAAAATGGACTAAAGTCTAGGGGACAAAGCCGTAGCCAGAGTGGGTGCACTTATTCTATCATACTTTGGATATAATCCCTATGAATTGGTACCTGGCACCATGGCACCGTAGAGTGGGATATATTAAGGGAGGGTTTCTTAATGACCTTTAGTTTTAAAGATGGTTTTGAAAGCATTGATGAAGCTTTGTAGGAGGTTAAGGCGGTGATCTTCAGAATTCCGTAGGATCCTTTGGAGTTGCTTCAACCAGATTGGAGCACCCAGTTGTGCCATGCACTAGAATTCTATAATGTGACTGCTGAGGGGGAGGATGAAGATCCAAGAAATATTAATATCCCAAAGGCCGAGGGCAACCGTGAGGTCGAAGGTCCGCAGATAGAAAATTCAGACATCACAACGCAGCTGAAAACCAGGAAAGTGAACATCGGTACTGAAGCAGAGCCAAAATTTGCGAAGATCAAAGATTACTGGGATGATTCCATAGTGGATAAAGTTGTTGAGTTACTCTGTGAGTACCAGGATCTTTTTTTTACAAAATTTTTGAACTTAAAATGCATCATAGGTGACTTGGGCATGATGAAAATTACCCTAAAGTCAGACACAAGGCTTACTAAGCAGAGGCCATATTGCATTAATCCCAAATACAAGGAAAAGGTTCGCTTAGAGTTTGATAATATGCTAGAAGCAAGCATCATTGAACCATTTGAAGAATTTTATTGGGTGAGCCTGATGGTGGTTTAGGAAAAGAAGCAGAAGGGAGAAATAAGGATTTGCGTAGATCTAAGAAAGCTTAACGATGCCTGCGTCCATGATCCTTTCCCGACATTGTTTACAGATGAGGTGCTAGATAATGTTGGAGGGAAGGAAGCCTACTCATTCACTAATGGATTCTCTAGATACCATTAGATTAAGATCACGTTGGAAGACAGGAGTAAAACAACCTTAGCAATGGAATGAGGTTGTTTCCAGTATATTGTGATGTCGTTTGGACTCAAGAATGTGTCAGCAATATTCTCTCGCGTAGTCATGGCGGCATTCAAAGAGTTGATTCATCAGTTCTCAGAGGTGTATTTTGATGTATGGATAGTGTTTGGGTTAGTAAAGTGCCATGTAGCTAGTCTACGCCTAATGTTGGATATGTGTCAAAGACATCAGATCACGTTGAACCTGAAGAAGTGCTTATTCTATGTCCCCTTTGGGATTTTGTTGGGTCATGTGGTGTGAAAGAAAGGACTAATGGTGGACCCTGCCAAATCGCGGTAATAGTCAATTTGGAGGCCCCAAGGAGTGTCAAACAATTGCGTGCAATGTTGGGCCATACTAGATATTATCAAAAGTTTATCAAGGCTTATGCTCATATTACCGTGCCTATGGAGAAGTTATTTAAGAAGGATGCTACATTTTGTTGAGATGAAGAATGTCAATGCATTTTGGATGTATTAAAGGAAAAGATGGTCACCGCGCCAATCTTGGTCTTTCCAGATTGGAAGAACGAATTCCATGTGCACATTTTTGCTTCATGTATTGCATTGGGAGCAGTGCAAACACAAGCCGGTGGAGGAGAGATGGATCACCATATAGCCTTTGCGAGTAGGAACTTATCAAAGGCCGAGAAGAATTACTCAATGACAGAGCACAAAGGATTGGGTATGGTGTACGCGCTCCAAAAAATCAGACATTATCTATTAGGCGGACATTTCAAGATGTACACAAATCATTCCACCTTGAAATACTTGGTCAATAAGCTAGTGTTGGCCGAGGAATATGCAAATGGTTGTTTTTATTTCAAGAATATGGCTTTGAGGTAATTGTGAAGACAAGAAGGTTGAATGCAAGACCTGACCATCTGTTGTGAATTGAAACAAGGGAGGAACCTACTAATTTGGAGGAAGGGCTACTCGACGCGCAGCTCTTCATGGTGTGCATATAGGATAACCATTATGCAAATATTATCCACTTTTTGACTACAGGGATGACTCCAAAAGAATATATCAATCAGCAAAAGAAGGAACAAGTGGTGCGCATGACATATTTTTCAGTGATCGTTGGACGTTTGTATAAGATGGGCGATGATGAGATACTACGAAGGTATGTACCTGATTTCGAATGAAGTACCATCCTAGTTGAAGCTCAGGCAAGAGCTCTAGGAGGAGATTATGCAAGAAAAGTGACAGTGCAGAAGATTTTGCATGCGGGTTTGTGGTGGCCTGCATTACATAAGGATACCAAAGCATATTGTAGGGTGCATGATGCCTTTAAGAGAACAGGAAGACCATCGTGAAGGGATGAGTTGCCACTGAACCCGCAGGTGTCATTGAAGCCATTTGAGAAATGGGCAATTGACTTTGTAGGGCCGATCCAGCCCCCAGGCAAGAAAACAAGTGCGGATTATGTTGGCTTATTAGGGCCTGGCCTAGGTTCAAAGTTGATTTAGCTAAACAAATCCCGGTACTACTGGCCCTTTCAACAATAGTCTGCAGCGCGCGAACTGAGGTCTTACCTAAAGTAGTATGGGAGGGTGCTAGAACCAGGTTTTTACACCCTAGAGATGTCTAATGAGTTCAAGTGGTCCGCAGTTCAACCCTGTGTGCAAGTCACTTCGCACACTTTCCTGTACCTCACAGCCTAAGATACTGCCTTATGCAGCCCTACTCCGGGGTTGAATGTTGCGCTTCTGCGTTATTACCAAAGACCTCAATGGTATTTGAACATTAGTTAATTAACTTTGCCTACTTGAGTGCTTTAAGTATATTTAATAATATAAACCATTCATACAAGTGCGCAGAGTAAATAAACAGTATATTTGCAAATCATATCAAACATGCATTAAACCAAGAATAGATACACAGAATTATCATAAAACTTCTCTTTATTAATTTCTTCCTCGACTACAAACTCGACTCCGCCCTGCGCACTCAGCTACAGGGGTCCATGCACTCAGCTGCGAACTACTAGGCCTTTACGCACTCAGCTGCAGAGCCTTCTCCTACTCTATGACCCAAAGGCACACTTCACACTTGTGACTGAATCACTTAGACTTGTTACTCTTCTCTATCCTTCTCTCTCTAGAGCCTCACTCTATTTATACAATCCCATGGTCTGCAGACCATGGGTAGGCCGACATTACATTACAAAACTAGGGTGGACATCCCTGTGACTCTATCATACTTTCGCACCCCGCAGCCGCAATTTGTGTAGCTTTACAACAAGATTAGGTGAAAACTGGGGCTTTGAGCCCCAAAACATGCTTTGGGGGATTCCATGCCCAACAGGCCCATAACACAAACATCATGACTCATCCTTGAGTCACTCTGTCAGCATGACGATCTTTGCATGGAGTCCCTCCACCTATTCTCGAACAGCACGGAGGTCAGCAGCGCACTAAGCTACTCCTTGCTAGATCTGTTGCATACACTGTTCTGATACCTCTGTGTCTGGGGTGCTTCTCTACATCAATGTGTGCACCCACTGTATGTTCGCGAGCTTGCCTTCGATGTCTGTCGTGATGGTGAAGGCCTCGTCAATCCAAGGCTAGACATGTGCTTTTAGAACTACCTCCTTATGTCGTGCCATTGCCACCTACTCCTTCAGTGCTTTAGCCTGCTGCATCCTCGCAATCTGCTGGGTGAGGACCACTGTCTGTGTAGTTCCTCAGACACTGTCATACTGTTGTTGGAGTTCTCGTGCCTCTGTCTCTAAGTGTTGGATGGTGGGGTCCTCTTGCAGAGTTGTGAGGACCTCAAGTGATTCTTCCAACATGCTGGTGTAGTCTTGTACTGCACCTCTGATTTCCTCCAATCCCACTATGATAATGCTAGTGTGTTATTCTCTGACTTTCGGGGGAGTGGATGGCTACGCCTTTAATCACAACTCGCGATCTGAAGATTCATCTCCAATCAAACCTTTTTTGTTTCTTCCCTGGCCTCGCAGACTCCTGCTACTAACCTGTCGATTCGCACCTCCACTGGTAGATCTGATGGGATAGCTAGCTCTGGGACGCTTCGACAAGTGTTACCTATCACCTGCACCAGCTGTTGATTTTGCGACACCAACTTGTCGTGTTGCAAGCTGAGTTGTTCCATGTTTATCTTCTTCTCACTAAGGACTTGGAGCGCATGTCTCTCCCTAGCGCACAGCTCTGCCATTATCCCATTCTGCAATAGATATAATGTATCGCGTGGAACGGCAGCTAGATTAACCCCGAGACCTTTCATGGTGCTAACCAAAAGCCTGTCGTCCTCATTTGATGTCACTAGAGCCCCTTTCGACAACACGATTGTGTTCATCATCCACGTGTGCAACATCTGCTCTGCTACCGTGGACTTGACTGCGAGGTTCATCGAAAGGGTACCAACCTGAGGGGGGCACACCTGTAAGTCCTGCAACTGCACTCTTAGGGCCCCCAACACAGTCTAGTTCTCCTGCATGAAATCTTGGAGAGCCTCATTTATGACATCGCGCATCATCTCACTGATGTCATGCAGATCACCCTTAGTTAGGGTGATCGGGTCAATGAACAGCTTCAAGGCCTTGACCTTCTTCTGTGACCCTGCCCGCTCTGTTAGGTGTTGGCGCTTCAGCTATGTGGATGTGGTTCGTGGGTCTGCGCCTCCTTCTTTTGTTTCTTCTTCCTCTACTGCCTGCCCTTGCGAAGTCATTGCTTGGCCCTCACTCACCTTCATGGATGTTTCCTGTGTTGCTGCTACTAATGTGGCCTTTTCCTACTCGGTTGCTTTTTGTGCCACTTCCCACGCTACCGCACTTCTACTACTGCTATTTCCTTCCATCATTTTTCGTCCAACTGTGTGAAGCACAACTTGGCATCGTCTTTCTTCTTTTGTGTTGTTGACCTTTCGAGTTCTGCAATGTCTGGGGTCGCCATTCTGGAGGCCATGCCTCCAAGACATTGAAAATGGCATTGTCAATGGCTACAAAAGGTAGCTTCGTCCACTGCTTCGTTGGATCCTTGTGTACCCTGATATATATGTTGTGCATGTCTACCTTAAATTCTCTGAAACTCTGCAGACTATTGTAAACCATGGGTGGCAACCATGGCTTATGGTTGATCCACATTCAGATGGTCATCTCCATGAGCAACCAGAAGATCTTGGTGTCACGTATACTTGTAGCATCCTTCATGGCCCAGAGAGAAGTGTACTTCGCAGCCTCTGTTAAATCTCTATCAATTATGGGGAATTGACTGTCCTCCGGCAATTCCCCAACTACGAGCACTGTGGAAAATAATAGCCATGCATAGTGGAAGGTTTTACCCTACTCTTGGGCTTCGCAACAATTCTCTAATAATTCTGTGTAGAGGAATTCAGACCAGTTAAACTGGACCCCCTCCGCGCACTGCTCAACTAGTGCGACCACCGATGCAGGTACCTCGTCTGCACGGCATTTGCGCAAAACTTTTCCTGCAATGATTTGGTTTGCCACACGTACCACTTTTTCCTTGATGTTGGAGATGGCGTAACCCCTCTTCTTCTTTTCCAGCTTGTACTTTGTCTTCATGGGCTCCGCGAGGGCCAAATCATTGCCCTTTCCTTTTGATATGGCCGTGGGGTCCTTTCCTTTGTACGGAAGCCAGGAAACGCAATGAATCAAGTATTTTGTGATGGGGATGGGCTCCTCCAGACATAAATACCCATCATGCACCAAGCAGAGCAGCTGCCGGATGACGAAAATGGTTATTGGGGCACGGTGGAAATGCAGCACCCATAGTAGGTTCAGCAGCCCCACCTTTTCCACACCGCACAACCACTTCCGTGGCTTCGATGTTGTTACCACACCCGCGGTGTGCTACTTCATGAGGTTTCTAGTCTCAAGGTGAGGGAACTTCTCACGGTTAGAATGGTCCCAATCTTCAAATTTCATGGTTATCATGTGGCCTAGGTGCATGCCTTCAAACATAACGCCATCTGGGAGGAGCGGGGTCTGGAGCGAGCTCCTGGTCTCGTCCAGGTCCTTGGGCACTTTGGCCTTCCCTTTTCGTGGGGGGACATAGGCAGGTAGTTTTGTCGCAGAGTGCCTAGGCTGAGTATCTACCTCCATGCCTTCATCTTCTTCTTCTACGATGATAAAATTCTACAAATCTTCTTCTTCTTCGTCTATTTCTATAGTGACAACTTTCCCTTTCTCCTTCATCGACAGTTTTTTGCACAGCGAGCTCCATGGGGACACATGTACGAGAGCCATTGCTTGTTTATCCTTCTTGGGTCTTAGCATGCATGGTGATTTCGGGATCTCTTCCACAATATCGGCACCTTCTGGAACATCCTCCATAGTTAGGGCCTACGCAGCCTCGCCGGCGAGCACCTCTTTTATCCCCATGCCATCCCTAGTTGTTGTCATTGTAGTTGTGTAGCAATCTATCACTCGCGAATTTAGGGGCTCAATCAACGCTCGGCTCACAACACTCAGGGCTCTACTCAATCACTCAATTTGCAAATGACCAAGTGGTGTTTTCTGCGTGGCCCTTTGTGTTTTATAGCACTTTTTGAATTCGAATGCATCTATTACCCCCAATTCCGATTCATTAATGCTTTCTTGGCGGCAGATTTTCCCAAATCTTGCCCATAAATCATGTCTTAAATGCTTGTCTCCCACTCCATTTAGCCTCAAGTCAAGCATCCCATCGTGAATAGTGACTTCAACGGTCACTTTTTTGCCAACCCGTGCGGCAGCACAATCCCCCATGCACGGTCACGAACCTTGTGACTCTCCACTTCTGCATGCATCTCCAATAGAGCGCAGCTCCTGGGCATAATATTTTATGGTCCTACGCTCCCTTCCAACTACCTAGAGCGCTAATATTGTCCTTCCCTTGGCTAGTTAGGTGGTCGCACCACCCGTGTAGAGTTTCATCTAGACTTCCATCATGGCTCCTGGAGAATCCCCACTTTATATTGTTACAGTCGGCATCACGCACTTCACCATTTGCAACGTGCTACCCTGGTCACTCTGCTTAGCAATATGCAGTCCAAGCCAAGGCATTAGACTAATCAATTCATGTAAATAGGTCGTAACTCTGTTTTTGGGATCGCGCACCTCTTGTCTTACCATTCTGGTATTTTTGCTAAGAAAATCTTTCTTTATCTCGTCCTCTAGCTTTTTGACTTTTGTGTCCACCAATGCACTTTTCTTTCTTAACCGTACCCTATTTCCTTTAAGTTCTTGGATTTTAAGGTTTCCCTGTTGGATTCTTCCTCATGTCCCATGCGTTTGGTTTCTTGCGGTTGTGTGATTTCTTCTTTCCGAGCTTCATGAACCATCGTATCTATGGGTGTTGCTATGTGCGGACTAGGCTTTGCATGCTCCATAGGGATGACACTTTCTGCTTCATACTTCAACTTTGGAAGTGCTCGCACAGTCAAGATTTTGCACATGGTCCTATACACCCATAGAACCGCTGGTAAGCACAGGTCCCAGACAATTCGCTTCACATGGTGGACTACATTCAATGCATCACGTACTTTTTCAGAAGCTTATGGGTGAATATGCTTTTGCATGCTTGGTCTTACCATACTTCCTGGTCATCATTCATGCCATTTCCTTGCCCATCCCTACTCGCCAATCGTGTTTCCTACCATGCGGACAGTGTGCCTTCGTGGAGGTCGCGCACCATACGCCTATACCCATCTGGACAGGTGGGCACGCAGACTATTTCATCCATCATACTTGGCTTTCATCCACATCTAAGGCTTCACAAATTGTAGGCACATCATTCTTCTACATTCATGCCAGTCCTCAAAATTTTGTTGGTGCATACCCCCCCACCTTGCGGGCGTAGCACGCAGTACCCATTTCAGAGCATCAAACCGTTGTTGTTGTGGCACTTCTCTTTCAAATTTGTTTAGGAAGTCATCCACCTATGTCAACCCGTCATACATAGGCATATCTCTTACCTTTGTTGTCACACAATGCAGTGACCTTATCATCATGTTGCAATTGAGCGTGGTTACCTCGTGTAACCGGTTCTGTCATCGTTCTATTTCCTCATCCGAATATGAGGTGCAAGAGCTTTCGCACTCCCATGAGAGTATTCCATCCATTGTTGGATTCACCTAGTCCTGCTCCTACATGGTTATCTTGTAAATACAATCTAGATCGTCATCGCTATTGTAGTCATGCTCTGGCTCTATGTAGCGCGATCCTTCCACAAGGTATAAATGTACCACTACGCATAGTGGCTTTTTCTCAAAAATCAACTTTCACTTCTTTATATTTATCACGCCATTCATGTTAGTGACACAATCTATTCCTAGTAGTGTGGGATAGGGATTGTTGTCATCAACAATCTCTATCACTTCGAAATCTGCAAGCGTGCTTTCACCTTTGATATCTACCATTATTCCCTGCAATCTTCCCATGGGTAGGATCTTTTGCTGGTTCACCATTCATAATTGAATAGGAGACCATTGCAACACGGGCTTGCCCATGCGATCCCATGTCTGCTTTGGCAGGACGTTCGCGTCCGATCCTAGATCCAAAATCACTTGATCCATTTCATATTCCCCGATCTACGCGGTCAATCTCATCTCTCTTCCTATTAATGTTGTGTGCTTCCCAAGCTTTCGGACTATGCACGGTTCTCCTGGCATGGTCCCAGCACATCTAGTGATGAGTTCTTGCATTCCCTTCATGTATTTGCTATCGCGCAATAGCTTCATGCATGTCTCCAAAAAGGTAGTGAGCATTGATGGGTCCATTTCCGGTTCCAGTTTGTCTTTACTACTTGAAGTGGAGGCCTTAGCGAAGCTCTTCTTAGCTTCCATGAATGTCTCCTTAGCGCACTCCAAATCAAATTATGGTTCCTTTGTTGGAGCCTTGCGAACCTAAGCACTCTCTTTGGGTTGCTTGCCTTTGTTATCTCCTGTCGTGATACCACTTTGGAGCACAATATCTACATTCGGGTCTTCCTCACGCGACTCAAATCTCATCATTTGTAGGTTCTGAGTCGGGGGAGGTTAGAGTGTTCCTTTATCGCGCAACCTCGTTATCAGCGTGGGGCAGTCCTTTGTCTCATGATCAAACTAGGTACAATATAAACATGATGCTCTCATTGGATTTGTACAAGCATGGGCATAATGCCCTAGCCCTCCACAATTGTAACAAATTAGCTGGCCACGACCTCTTCCTGGTCCCATTCCACCTCGACCTCGTCCACACCCCTGAAAAATAGTGTGCGTCATCCCTGTATTTTGATCGAGGACCCATGTTTCGATCTAAACTTTGTAGCTAGGAGTTTGATCCATCATCAGTTCATAAATTCTACAGGTACATTCATCATGGCCTACTGACATGTAGAAATTACAGAATAACTGTTGGGGACTCTGCGTATACTTCTATAATAGATGGCAGTTATTTGTGGCATGCTTCTTTCCTATCTGACAAATCACACACCATAATGCACGCACCATGCTCGGTCCTGCTTGTGCCTCTGGTCTCAATGGCAATAGTCCTCCTTGCGGTAGGTAGTTCACGAAGACTAGACAATGGTCCTTGTCATGTCCCTGGCCTTTGCACTTTACGCACCATACCTCCTCACACGCTTTTAGGCGAGCTGTCCTATCTTGTTTCAAACTCTGCATCTCAATACACAAGTCTTACAACTACACATGGATCTATTGGACTCCCAGGTTAGGATCTTGAATTGGGGTCTCGTGCAGTCTCATTGCGATCTCCAAGGCCTCGGCCTAATTGGATAGCTTCTGCTGTGACAGCACGTTCCTTAGATGCGGCTTAGCGATGCTACAAACCATGCGTGGTGTTGACCCATCTGTCAAGGTCATGTTGGCTTCATGAATCATACCCTTTAGTCTCTAATCCAACTCCCAGGGGGTCTCGCCTAGAAGCATCGCGATTTCCTTAAATCCAATAATCGACTATGTCTCTGATTTTAGCCTGCTAAATTCCCTATTTAGCGCAGCTTGGATATCTGCGATCTATGCGTTTGGGTTGTCATTGGAATGCTTAATGTACCACGTCAGTGCCCGATCCTGCAAAGCGTTGACCAACGTTGCTTTCTTTATATTTTCATCCGTGACATCCTACTCTTCCCATACAGCCTTTACCATGAACCAAAACTGGTTCGGATCTTCATTCCCTACTCCTTTGAACACCGACAATTTTATTCCGCTTGCCATATTGAATTGTGGTGGTGACGAAGGTGGTGTGGGTGAAGATGGGGGTGAAGATGGTGAGACTAGCGGTGGTGTAGGTGGAAGTGGTATGCACGAAATTCACTGCCTTATCAAACTGATCACACTTCTTGGTGAAACCTTCGCGAGCTCTTTCTTGCTTTCTCACGGAGGTGAGATCAAAGGGCTAGTTTCTATTTCTACGCTACCTTCATTTATGTAGATCCTCCCACTCCGCATAGGCCTAAACATCAATTTATTCGCATAACCTGCTTTTTACACAGTAGCATCTTAATCCAAGTGTTCAAATATTTAATGTACTTACCTCACGGTCCTTTGAGGAAGCGTCATTCTGTCTCGCTATAGCTGACTGAAGTATATACCACGAACTTGGGGATAAATCCTCCTATGATTCAATCGAGCCAATGATACACAACATGCACGATCTTATCTTCTGATGCTTCTATTTTGCACACCAACTCGGGAGTCCACACAATAGGTTTGTCGAGCCTACACCTTCCTTGACTGCCTGCTAGCTTCGTGATCCACTCATACAACTTAGAGGGGTAGGATGCAAAGAAAATTTTGTGGATTTCCATATATAAGTAGCAATCTAACCACTCTTCCTTTGATAACCGTGGATTCCTATTTTCCTACACCGCGAACTTGTGAATCTTCATGTCCAATCACTCTTCAATTACTTTCTTTGTTGGATTCCAGTGATACAACATCGAACATCTCTTATGCAGATCCTAGTCCTGACAATGGAACCATTTGTTTCCTTATTGGGGCCTGACCCAGGTTCAGAGTTGATTTAGCTAAACAAATCCTGGTACTATTGGCCCTTTCGACAACAATCCATGGAGCGTGGACTGAGATCTCACCCAAATTAGTATGGGAGGGTGCTAGAACTAGGTTTCCACACCGTGGAGATGTCTGGTGAATTCAAGTGGTCCGCGGTTTGACCCTATGCGCAAGTCACTTCGTGCACCTTCCTGTGCCTCGTAGCCTGAGATATTGCCTTCGCGCAGCCCTATTCTGGGGTTGAATGTTGCGCTTCTGCATTATTACCCAATACCTTAATGTTATTCCAACATAGTTAATTAACTTTGCCTACTTAAGTGCTTTAAGTATACTTAACAATATAAACCATTCATACAGGTGCACACAATAAATAAATAGTATATTTGAAAATCATATCAAACATGCATTAACCCAAGAACAAATACACAGAATTATGATAAAACTTCTCTTTATTAATTTCTTCCTCGATTACAGACTCGACTCTTCCCTACACACTCAGCTGCAGGGATCCACACACTCAGCTATGGACTACTAGGCCTCTGCGCACTCAGCTGCAAAGCCTTCTCCTACTCTACGACCCAAAGACACACTTCACACTTGTGACTCAATCACTTAGACTTGTTATTCTTCTCTATCCTTCTCTCTAGAGCCTCGCTCTATTTATACAATCCCGCGGACATTACATTACAAAACTAGGGTGGACAAACCTTTGACTCTATCATACTTTCGTACCCCGCGCCCGAAATTCATGGAGCTTTACAACAAGATTAGGTCAAAACTTGGGCTTTGAGCCCCAAACCATGCTTTGGGGGATTCCATGCCCAACATGCTATATCTCACCGCAACGAAGTATCTGACTAGATGGGCGAAGACACAGCCTGTGAAGGATTGTACAGGGGCCACAATAGCAAAGTTCTTATTTGAGTGCGTGTTAACCAGATTCAGCTACCCAAAAGTATTTATGAGTGATCATGGTACACACTTCCTCAATGAAAAAATTACTACACTAACCAAAGAATTACAGGTTTATCATCAGAAGAGCACACCATATCATCCATAGGCTAATGGGATAGTTGAGGCCTTTAATAAGATATTGGAGAACGTGCTAACAAAGATTTGTAACACACAGCGAAATGATTGGGACATGCACGTACCAGAAGTAATGTGGGGGTACAGGACTACTTGCAAAAATCTAACAAGTTAGACACCTTTTCGATTGATCTATGGTGTAGAATTCATGATTCCTGTGAAATATATCGTGCCTAGTCTCCATATAGCATCTTTCATAGGGATGGCAGACCGCGAAGCCTTGGAAGAGTGGCTCGCGTAGCTAATGGAGCTTGAAGAAGACAAATTCTTAGCTGGATTCCATCAGCAGATACAGAAGGAGCATGAAAAAGCATGGCACGATCGACACATCAAGTTGTACACATTTAAGGTAAATGACTTGGTTTTATTATATAATAATAAGTTCGCTAAGTTTCCGGGAAAGTTTCAGATGCACTAGCTAGGGCCATATGTCATCAAAAAAATTACAGATGGAGGCGCAGTTCATCTCGCGAAGCTGAATGGAGAACCTTTTCCAAGACAAGTGAATGGAAGCTGATTGAAGCCATACACAAAAGATTCAGCTCAATGACTATAAGATGCTAGGACAGTCTTAGTGCTTCAGGCAGCTCCAAGGGAGTGCAGGACTATAAACTACATTACTTGGTTTGAGGAACTACGTGACGGGGGGTTGTGCACAAAAGGGAGACATCACAATATTAGAAGCTTCTCGGAGGGAGCTATGCTATGAAAGGAGACACCACGCAACACATCTAGAAAGTGGCCATTAGAGTCATTGTTCATGATTTGACAGCCAGGAGATGATTAAGAGGAGTGGGCGGCGGGCATTTAAGGCCAAAACATTTGAGGATCTGCCGCTAGAATAACATTAATGGACAAATTTTGGGGGGAACGGTCGTATTTGAATTCAAAATCCCCTATAAATTACGTGTGTCAATCCAACAACAAACTGTTTGCACACTTAGAGTTTTTGAGTCGAGTTGTATGTTTCTTATGAGTCGCTCATTCTTTGAGGATTTGGTCGGGAGCCCTGCATTTGCCAATTTTCCCTAGTTAAATCAGAAATTTATCCTGGAAAACATGTTGGGTCTGAGCCCTATTGAAACTGTGAGCACTGGGGGAGACATTGCATTTGAAGGAGCTGCTCCAGAGGTGGTGAGCATGAAATCTCTGGCTCTTGTACCTACGGTGCCAAGGTTGACTAGGCCGAAGCCTACACCAGTGCAAGAAACCCAGAAGACAAAAAAAAACAAGTAGAAGAGGTTGATGCCAGTGCATGAGTCACCTAGGAAACATACTGCCGCTTAGATGTAGAAGAAGGACAAGCAGCCTGAGAAGGTGGTGGATTTGGAAGTTGAACAAGGCACTGAGGATATAGACCCTGAGGGAGTGGTGCCCATCACCAAATTGCCTGAATATATCCCTCCGTGAAAAGGGAAGGTGAAGGTACCCAAGGACCCAGACTCGGATAAGTTCCTCATTCACATGCCCCTATTGCTGGAGAAGATAACTTTTGAAGGACCGCGTGTTGTGTGGGTTCCCTTGTTAAAAATGGAGGATTGGGACCTCGCTAACCATGAGCAGTTCCCTCACCTCATGATAGAAAATTATATGAGGCACATACATTACCCAGACTCAGGTGTCACTGAGTTGGAAATAGTTGAATGGATCCACAGAGTGGATAAATCCAAGTTGTTGAACCTATTGTGGGTGCCCCACTACCAACGCACTAATATTAACACCACCTGTGTGTGGAAGCTACTTAATTTAGTGCATGATGGGTGCTTATGGCTTGGCATGCCTATACCCGTCACAGATATTCTCATCCATAGGATCACATAGCTATCGCATGAGGGTTTGAATCTGGCCAAGGAGTTTGGTGGAAAGACAGGCGAGAGAGACTTGGCAGAGAATATGAAAAAGAAGTTTGTGCTTATCAAGAAGCCATGCAACTATTCCATCATGTCCATCAGCGATCCCACAGTGAAGATTGCCACCCTAATACTGGCCAGAAAGGTTATGAGGAAGTGTCACGCAGATGAGGTTCTGGCACCTGTGATATCATTAGCTGCACAACGCGTGAAGGGCATGCAGCTTAACTAATCGCGGTACTTATGCAGTGAATTCCTTGCAAATTTTCGCGAGGTTCAAGATGAGAGAAAGCCCTTCCACTATGCGTGGCTACTACTCTCCATCATCCTTCTTGCATGGGATCTACTGAAGGAAAGCCAATTTCCTCCCTTGGAGGCCGAATTTCCAGAGACACGTAGCTTTCCTCCCTCTAGGCCTGGAAGGACCTCGCTTGGGTCACAGAAACGAAGATTTTTTGGGCATTCATGGAAGAGAGCTTCCGCA
Organism: Pinus taeda; assembly: GCA_000404065.3. Classification (NCBI taxonomy): domain Eukaryota; kingdom Viridiplantae; phylum Streptophyta; class Pinopsida; order Pinales; family Pinaceae; genus Pinus; species Pinus taeda. The sequence goes on from APFE030139960.1 coordinate 81,281, forward strand.
TGGCCATCAACTAATGCCCAAGGTTGTCCCCAACCTTGTATGAGCAGTTACTCACGTATGCTGAGTTCAAGGCATATTTCCACTGCATCTACATTCGATCAAAGAAGGACCCACAGCAGAAGTGGTTCGATTTGTTGGGTGTGGAGCCTGATTACCTTCTGTATTCAAAGGTCTCAACTGGATGTATACCCCGGGAAGACTGTACAACCCTCCATGTGAGAGGGTGCGGGGGGGGACTTGTACCCCCCGTGGGAGTTCCGGGGGGTGATCCCCCCCAGCTGGGTGGTCCAGGGGGCAGTGCCCTCGAAGCTAAAAATAGATGTAAAATTGCCTTGTAAAAGTCTAGTAATTTCTAGTCAATCTAGGCCGTTCATTAGGCAGATGTTCTGACGGTAGAAGTTATGTTTAATTTAGGGTTTTTTGCCCTATAAGGCAACCCCTCACTATATATGAGGGAATTGTATTGCGTCTATGTATATCTGTATTTTAAGTGAGGAAGAGAGAGGAGATTGAGAACGAAGAGGGTGTTACAGCGGATTTCCTGTAGGTGGTATCTCTTCAGTTTGCTAGATAATATAATAAAAGAAGGACTGGCTGTTTCTTTGTGGATGTAGCCCAAACTGGGTGAACCACGTATATCCGTGTCTCTCTTGTTTTATGTGTTTTCTGTGTTTATATTTCTACAATATTTTATGTGTTCCATTGCTCTATAATATATAATTTTCTAACACGATTTGCAGTATTTGGTCATCGATGATACCATACACGAAGTGATCAAGTGTTGGCTGGCAGATTGGCACACCCTGTCCGACTTAGATGCATGCACCAGCAAAGGCGTGGGGAGATCAACTCAGAAAAATGGAAGGATGTAGAAAAACAGGCGGCCCAGAAGTTGGTCGTGCAATGGAAGAAGTCGAAGAGAAGGCTCGAATGGAAAAGGAGTGTGCTACAAAGGAACAAGCTAAACAAGAACAGTGTGACTCCGAGCAAAGCGGCAAATCCCCTTCACACAAAACCGAGGAGGAAGAGCAGTCTGTGTAGGGCGGTGGCAACGATGAGGGGTAGAGAACCCCATTTAGGCTAAGGAAGCACAGAGAACAGTAGTAGTAGACGAGTTCCCGCAAAAAAACGAAGTCAGATAAAGCGCAGTTGGATCCCATAACCCTGACAGAGGGCAATCTCGGCGAGATCAGTGACAAGGTGCGCGACACTAAGACTAAATTGTTGCAGTAATTTGAGCAACAGTGCATGCAGTCATTGGGAAATGTACAGAAAGATCTACGTGAGCTACAGATCCAAACTAGAAGAATACAGGTGGGTGCAGGTCAAGTGAGCGCCGCACAAACAAGCCTGACACCGGGGACAAGTCAGGTTACAGAACTGGTAAGGACAATGGACCTCAGAAAAGTTGCTCTGCCAGAAGGGTCCTTGAGCACAGAATCATCTGATGACAAGATCATCATAAGTACCCTGAAGAACATTGACCTCAATATTATAGCACTCCCTAACGAATTTCTTCATGCGTTGCAGATAGTAATGATAGCAGAACTGAGATCTCAGGAGCAACGTGCTCTCAGTTTAATAAGTGAGTACGAGGTGAAAAATGAACAAATCTTCATCGAGAAGACACAAGCCCTCAAAGAAAGGGATGTTATCTAGGCGCAAGCTTCCCAGTTGGCGGCCATGGTTGCAAAGGCGTGCAAAATAGTGTCAGAGTTGCACATACTTGAAGACACACAACCTGAGGCCAAGATCCCGAAACTAGCTGTAGGCGTCCGTGATGCAAAATCAGAGGTGGAAAGAGTTCAATTTGAACTCAACATAAAAATCATGGAGCTGCAACTCAAATCACAGCCTTCAACTCCACCCAAAATCATGGAACAGTGCGAAGCTACCATCCAAGAAGGGATCGCTACTTTGGATGCTACAGTCATGGACTGCACAGCGTTGTTCAAACAGGCAATGGAGTTGGTAATGACCCTGCAAGAAGATCCCAACCTACAAATATTGAGTACAAAGATCCACTAGCTCCAAAATCAGTATGACAAGGTTAGGACGATGATGCGCTTAATTGCTACAACACAGCGCCTCACCAAGTTGCAAGAGGAAAAGTAGCTCCTTGCACAGGTGGAAGCAATTTAGAAAAAAAGAGGTAGTACTTAAGGCCAATTTGGTTCCTCGGTTGGAAGAAGCCTACCAAGTCTCAACCAACATTTAGGATAAGCTGATGAACTTGCAGCTCACACAGCAGAAGATCAAGCTGGCCAGCAAAGGACCAGCTATCTAGCAGCTCGTCGAACAAGTGAAGCAGGAAGCTACACAAAACATTTTTGAGGTAGTGGTTGTGCAGGTGGAGATGTGAGATCATTGTAGTAATATCACCGTGCCAGCCGAGTGACGCGAGGGCAAGTCACACCCTTTGTGTTAGGGCCTCTTGGTATGGGGTCCCCCGGGTCAGTTTTGGGTTAAAAACCCAAGTTTTGATGTAAATTTTGACAAAAAGGTGTAAAGTCTCCATGAATTGTGGATGTGGAGCATGTAGGTAGATAGGGATCAAAAATGGTTTTTACCCTTGTTTATGTAAAATATTAAGTCAGTTTTGAGATCTACCCTTGGTCCGCGAACCATGGGATTGTATAAATAGGTGTGTCTTAGAGAGTCTCAGGCAAATCTACGGTTTTGTCTATGGGTACGACAAATGGAGTCTTAGAGAGTTAGCACAAAGAAGTAAGTCTTAGAGGAGGAAAATCCTCTACAACTGAGTGCATAGAGGCCTAGAGTAGTGTCAGCAGCTGAGTGCGCAGACCCCTGCATCTGAGTGTGCAGGAAAGTTTTGAGTCTGTAACCTTATACTGAAGATCAATATAGAAGACTGTTGGAGAAATTAATATGTTTTATCTGTTTATTTATGTTTATTTATGCTTGCGATATATGTTGCTGATGAATAATGTGCTACGAAATATTGATCAAAATATACACGATCCTATTGAATAACTGTTAATTGATGTATGCAAGCATGTTTATGTAAGTTCGCGAAGACTGTGGTAAATTTTGTTATGTTTATTAAATACTTAAGTAGATTTGCGTGAGCTCTGATCTAGGGTTGTTTCCAGTGTGTGTAAGTGGATGAATAGACTATTAAGGGTCTGCAAAGATTGTTCGTGGACCTTCGCGAAGGTCTAAAGGTTGTTTCAACAAAGTTTCAGTGCTAAACCTTAAGGGCTTATCGATCTGTGTGAAGGAAGATCTAGGACATAAAAGGACATCACACTAATCTCTGGAATCAGAAACTTGGTTCCAGCATCCCCCCATACTGCTTCGAGTGAGACTTTCGTCTGCGCTACGCAGATTGATGCCAAAAGGGCCAGTAGTGTAGGGTTTTGTTTGGCACAACTAACTCTAAACCTGGTTTAGGACCCACTAAGCCAACACAGAGGAGGGAGAACCTATCACAAGGCTCCCAAAGTATATCCTTCCATGGAAAGGGAAAATGAAAGTAACCAAGGACCTGGATTTGGGTAAATTATGGTCTCTATGGCACTGCTACTAGAAGAGGTCATTTTTGAAAGCGCACATCCCATTGTTCAATATGGAGGATTGGGATCTCGCTGACCATGAGAAATTCCCTCACTTAGCTACTAATAAGTACATGACAAAGATCTACTATGAAGAAACTGGGGTTACATGGTTGGAACCCATGAAATGGGTCAGAGACATTGAGCAGGCCAGATTACTGCATATGCTTTGTGTACCACACTTCCACCAGTCAATTATCAACATTGTGTGTGTGCACAAGTTGCTCGCGCTAGTGCATGATGGGTGCTTATGGCTCGGTGAACCCATCCCTATAACTGATATTATCATCCATAGGATTACAAATCTACCCTATAAAGGGGCGAACTCAGCCAAGGAATTCGAAGGAAAGAGTAAAGAAAAGGAGTTGGTAGATAAGATGAAAACTGAATTTGGATTGATCAAGAAGTCGCAAAGATACTCTATTTTCTCCATTCAAGACCAAACAGTACAGTTTGTCACCCAATTCTTAGCAAGAAAGATTATGAGGAAATTTCATGCAGACGAAGTTCTGGCATGAGTAGTATCGTTGGCTGCCTAATGCGCGAAGGGAGTGCAGTACAACTGGGCATTGTACTTATGTAAATAATTCCTCTCGAACTGTCAGGAAGCAAAGAAGGAAAGAAAGGAATTTCATTTTGCCTATCTACTGTTGCTAATTTTACTAGTAGTATGGTGCCTTCCAGAGGATAATCAGTTTCCTCCGCAGGAAGAATATTTACCAGAGGCAATGAAGTTTGTTGCGCTGTGGGTGACAAAGGATCTGGAGAGGATCAAGGAATCGAATATTTTCTGTATATTGGTTGAAATGGACCTCCGCACAGTAATCATTCAACAGTCAAGGTTGTCTTCAACCTTGTTCAAGCAGTTGAGGGGCTTTGCAGAGTTTAAGTTCGACTTCCATAATGTCTTTATCTAGGCAAGACAAGACCCAAAGCAGATCTAGCACAAGTTGCCTTACCTAGTCTCAAAGACAGATATGTAGGAAATCATGGGGAGTTGGCCAACGGAGTGGCGACAACCCACAGAAAATGGCGTAGGTCCCAGTCAGAGCGAAGAAAGCTTTCCTGTGCAAACCACCACTGCGGAGAAACAAAAAGAAGCAGCATAGGCAGCAACGAAGGTATTGGACAAGCAAAGAAAGAAATAAGTTTTTGCGAAGACAGCTTTTGAAAGAGACTATGCTACGAAAGAGTGCGTTGGCCAGAAAGACACAGTGGAAGTTGAGGATTCAGCTTCCCAGCATACTGATGAACAAGAGCAATTAGAGCAGGAAGGGGGTGGGGGTGAGGGGCAGAGCACTCCATTCACATTGAAGAAATAGAGTAAGAAGACAATTGTCGAGCCAAATAAGAAGCATAAATCAGACAAGTAAGTGCGCATTGACCCACTGGTACTCACAGAAGGGGATATCAACGAAATTGGGTATAAATTCAAGGACACCACAACGAAGATGTGGCAATAGTTTGAACAACAATACATGTGTTACACAGCAATTTGTCACCGTCCCTGTTACCCCTTCTCTCGCACCTTGGAGGACTCATTCCAGGACTTGTGAGAAGTGACATGACCTGGAAACACTTGCATTGTATTCCCCTAAGTATGAACTTCATATGCCCTGAAGACATATTCTACAAAATACCCATAAAAACAACCCTTTTTCCATTGGCGCGGTTTCACTGTGCATCACTCACACAAATGGGGGAAATCCTCCAAAGAGGGCGTGCCAGCTGGCACTCTGTCTCAGAGTCTCACTCGCGCCAGCCAAAGTGGGGAATGTTTTTAACAAACAAACATCCGAAGGTTCTTCCTAACCCACTCATAAACTGAATCTATCTTGAGTAGGTTTAGTTTGGCTTCGAATCTCCATAGGAGGGAAGTAGTTCTCCACCTCTCATGGAAGCTTCTTAGTGATAAAGCCAATCCCATGAATATTGTGGATGATCCTAACTCCTTCCCCTCTATCTATAAAAGCTTGTCCTTTTGCCTTTGACAAGCTAGTTCTAGTTCTAGTTTTCAAGTCCCAAAGTCTGAGAATTGCTAAGTTCATGCTGCAAGAAGCCTTCTTCATTCCCATAAGGCTAAATCTAAACTGGGGAGATTCTTGTCCAAGTAACCAAGGAGAGAGAGGCTTGTTCCCCATTCCCAACAAGCTTTGCAAGACATGTGCTGCTGATCACCTAGCCAAAGGAGGATTTGACGTCAGAACTATGGTTGTATTCTTCTTTGTTTATCAATAATAGACGACTATCATTATGGTTCCACTCTTATTGTCTTTTGTAATGATGATTGAGTTATATCCCTTCTGACTGATATATAGTTACATCTATCGGATTTTATGCTTGTGTTTGTGTCATTCTTTGCATGTGCAGGTGTCCATTCATGGAGATCGTGGGGATCGTGACTAGCCGGAGCAAAGGAATGGGAGCGTCGACTCTTCTACAAGTACTAGCGCTGGAATCCAAGTAGGCCCTCATCATTTGTTTTTAATTTGCAATTAGGAACCTGTGTGATAGCGTTGTTTGCTAGACCCCATTTTGGCTAGTAGGGATCGCCTCTGTCCGCAGAGGGGATTTACCTCAATAACAATTTGGCGACTCCGTTGGGGAGTTGGCTTTTTGTCTTGTTGTTTAATTTGTAAAATTTAGACAGAGCCTGAAGTATGGCCAGATAGCCTTCAAAACGCTTTTGCTCTGCATTAGCAAAGTAGATAAACGCCACTTCAGTCCATCTCCGATTTGGTTTACGAACTGAACGGCTTGGAACTTGCCTTGTTTCTTGGTTGTTTCTTGGTTTCTCCTGCTTGGTTAGCCTTCTGGGTTGAGTCCTTGTGTTGCTTCTTGCCCCTTGGTGTACCTGGATACTGTTGGCCTAGCTTTGGCTTGTTTGTTTTTTATTTTTCCATAGAAAACTTGGCTGGTGCTCTTTTATAGCGTTACAGTCGCGCCAGTTGGCGCTAGTTGCTCTTTGACAACCCCGCCAATCCCTAAAAGGTGCTAGTTGCAGCCTGACAGTCACGCCAGGTTTGGGAACTTTTGAAGTTTGCTTGGTTGTGAGCCCTCTGAGCTTGGTGTTTGTTCTAGGTACCTTTTTTAGACTACTTGGGTGTGTTGGACTGTGATTTGACTGGCTTTGATCTTTACCCTTTGGGTGTTTGCCTTTTTCCATTGATTTCACATTTCTAGCCCTAGGGCATGTAGTGGCTTTGTGTGTCGAGCCTTCCTCAGGTGTTTTGATCTTCTAGTAGTCCAGTCAACTCTCTGATTACTCCCTTGCACTTTTTTGGTGGTTGTAAATCGTTTTATTGTGTTATTTGGGTGACTTGCTTCATTTTCACTTGAATTACACTTTGTCTCACTTTGAGCCTAGATTACATGGCTCATTGGTCTCTTTGGGATTTGTCTTGTTCTTTGGAGGTTTGCTTGGTGATTTAGGTAACTGAATGTGCTTGTATTGAGTAGAATTTGTTTGTTATCATTTCTCAAAGTTTGTTTAATGCATTTTGCCATCAACATAAAAGAAAAAGATCTCTTTTGCTTTGCATTAGTTAATGAGAATTAGATCTTTTCATTTTGATTAGTGATTAGTGATCTTGAAGAAAAGTTTGTTAATTTCCATTAGTTGTATTAGAGAGGTTCTTTGTTGTTTTGTGATCATTTCGTTTGTGTGAAAGCCCTCAAACCCTCTCGTAACTAGCATTCATTGAATGAAATGACATATTGTGGCATATAGTTTGCATTTAGGAAATGTTGAGACATTACATACGGTAAGGCCTGAAAACTAAAACATAATACAAGATCGACTTTAAAATGAACTAAATGAATCTAACAACGCATTGGAACATAATGAAACATATTTAGAGTTCTAGGCTAGAGACGTGCTCTGGCGTCGTTAAACCTAGTCACTTTTGTTTCCACTCAAGGTTGGGTGATTCCTCCTTCTGTGACTCAATAGTGGTCTAGTACGGAATTGTGCTCCCACGTACCGTCGAGTATATGGGGAGACCCCACTAGGTTATCATCCTTTATCCATAGGAAGCCCGAGTTTTCCACCCTATACCCGTGATACACCGAACACAACATTCGGGGAGATTGCCTACACGTACGGAAAGTCCTTGGTTGATTTCTCTTTCATTTCTGAAACCAAGGTGTATATTGCAGTTCACGGTTATTTGGTACACCCTCTTTGCCTAGTATCCTTGAGCAGTCATTTGATCTTTTCTGACTCCCTAAATTTGAAAGGATCGCCAAGCGCTTGTCCTTTCACACTTGTTTCAAATATGAAAGTGATAGAGTCACCTTTTATCCGTTCCTTGACTCTTAAAACATGAAACGGTGAAGTTTCTTAATTCCAATGTGGTAAAAATTAAATCACCCGCGATCACACGCCCTGTTAGATTCTACTTGTTGACCATTTGATTGTGTCTCTTGACTCTTTTTTCAGCCCCGTGTGCAATTTTCAGTTTTTGATGGCAACTTTTCCAGAGTTCACCAACCCAAGAATCCCCTCTGAAGGGAATCCTGGTCATTTTCCTCCTTTTGGGAATGTTGGTGCTCCTTACATGGAAACATTGTCCCTTCCTGGGTTAACAGGTGGGTTGGCTGTTTGGTTGTTCTCAACCTCTGTGGTCCCTAATGTCTCAACTACTAGTCAATCAGTTCCTCCACCCGAACAACATCATGTTGATTCCAAGGTGGACCTCTCCCCTTCTTCGCCTGTTTCTACGTCCTCATCTTCTACTTCGCCTAGCGAAAGTCTGGATTCAAGTAACTAGGTGGCTAAGAAGAAGAAGAAGTCTCCTAATCGAGAGGTTAAACATACAGCTACTGCTCCGACTACATCTCAGGTCGGGCCACCTTCTGCTCCTCCGCGGAAGGTCAAGTTTCCTTGTAAATTGTGCAAGGATGACCATCTTCTTCGTGGTTGTCCTGGCCTTCCCAGGATCTTAGAAGTATGGTCTCGCGATCTGGCCTACCCCTCATCATCCTCTAAAGCTCATGGCGATGCTACCCTGCCAACTAGCAATGGTAAGAAGAATGGGAAGATCCGATACCCCTATAGGCTATGTGAAGGCAACCATCTCCTTCACCTTTGTCCGCTCATGGATAAAGCTTCCGCTGTTTTGGAAAGTATTACAGCTTCTTCACCCCAAATCCCCATTGGTTATCAGAGGCTCTCTTCAAATCCTCTCCCTGACAACAAAGAGATTTATTTAGATCCTTCTCTTGTCCATCCTCCTCTTCCCGAACCTGGTTGTGCTAAGCCTGTTCCAGACCAACCATTGGTCGGAAAGAGTGTCGACTCGGGTTCACCACCCGTCGATCACTCTGTTTCGGAAGAGCGTCATGCTCATGTTCTTCTCGTCTCGTCAGGTTCTCTTGGGTCCGAAAATGACTCTCTTATCCCAACTGATCCCGAGAGTCCTTCTTCAGAGCAGGTGGGAAATCATACGATTCCCCCACCAAGTAGTTCAGTCGTTTCCTTCGACTGGAGTCATTTGACCGCCTTCCACCTTCCATCCCATGTGCCTTTCTAGATTACAGTACATGCCTATGATAAGGCAATACCTAGCACTATCTTGGATGAGGGTGCATCTGTCAATCTTATGCCTTCCACTACTTGGCAAGCTTTGGGCTCCCCACAGCTTGTGCCGGTCGCGCAGAATCTGATGGCATTTGACGGAGGAACCAGTCAACCATTAGGGATCCTTCCAAAGTTCCCTATTACTTTGGGAGGCAAAACCATCTGTATCAACGTACTCGTTACCCAAGGTGCTTTAGATTTCAGTCTTCTCCTTGGTCGTGACTACGTTTATGCCATGGGGGCCCTTGTCTCTTCACTTTTCCATGTGGTTTCTTTTCCACATGATGGAAGGATGGTGATTATAGATCAATTATCATTCTTTAGTCCCCCGATCCCTCCTGTGCAGTTTTCATCCCCTTCTGGTTTTTATCCACCAGTTGTATCTGCCTCACCGCAGGTCAACTACGTGGCTACTTATCCTGTGCCTGTATCCAGTGACGATGTCGTCATGCATAGTGTCCTGGGGGCATTGGGTCCTGACTTCCAAGATGTTGTCCTTCCACCGGGAGTGACACTCTTGGAAGCAACGACTTCTTGTTCATTCTGATGAAGTTCGTTCGGAGCATAGTTCGCTTTCCTATGTCAAGCTCCTTAAAAAATGAAACTGGGTCTGGGTGGAGCATAGTTGGCTTTCCTATGTCAAGCTCCTTAAAAAATGACACTGGGTCGGGTCGAGCATAGTTCCTGATCTTGTGTCAAGCTCATTACAAAATGAAACAAGGGTTATGAGGATTGTTCTTTTACTGTGTCAACCTCATTTAAAAATTAAACAACTCCCTTTCCAAATCGAGTCTTTTGATTAAGATCTCGTCAAATACAAGTCGAGTCTTTCCAAGATCTTGAAAGTGAACCTTCATTCCATCCACTTTGTTGAATGCAATAAAGCTTGGGGGGCATGTACTTCATTTTGTGTCATTATGCTGGGGGCATGCGAGCTTATAACAAGCATAGTTTTTCGTTTCAAGCTTGTGTAAACATGAAACCGAATCCAAGCAGAGTTCTCCATGGTTCAAGATTGTGTAAAAATGAACCCATACCCGATTTCAATCTCGTGATTGTTGTTTTTATCCACTAAATTTTGTTAGATGAGCCTTGGTTGTTTTCATCCCATCGCCACCATCTCTTTGGCTGATCATATGCTTTCACTTGCTTGTTTTCCTTTCCTGAGGGACCGTAGTTAAGAGTGGTTTTATTAGCCAGCCTCTTGACCATTACATGTTTTGAGCAGTTCCACCATTTCCCTACCCTTTATACCACTCGTTCCTCTAGGACGATTCACCATTAAGCTCTTTTCTGACTCATAAAATATGAAAAGATTGCCGAGTATTTTTTCCCTTTTTGACTCATTAAAGAGAATAAAAATGGAGGTCTGCTTTCAGCTCTTTTCTGACCGTTTAAAGAAAAAGATTGTTGAGTTATTCCTCTTGACTCGTTAAACGTAAGTAAGAGGCGGTCGTCTTTAAACTCTTTTCCAACCGTGTAAAGACGAAAATATCGTCGGGCCCTTCTTGTTTCAGGCTCGTTAACGGTTACAAAACAACGTGGTTTTGGTCGTTTTTTTACTTTTTCAGGTCGAAATCACTAATCATGAAAAGTACTCCTTGATCATAATGGTCGGGCGGTTCTTTCGAGCATTGTTTTATACTTTTTCGGGCTTGAGAGACACAACTTTATGAAAAAGGACACCCCTAGAGTTTACTTTTCTGTTGTCTTTTCAAACTCTCTAAACATGAAAAGGTGTCGAGTTCTTCCTTTGTCAGACTCGTTAAAACTTAATGACATCGGATTCCGTCGAAATGATGCCTTACAAGCATATGCTATCCCCGTCATGCTTTTCATCAAAAATAACTGGGGTACTCACCAGAAATGGTGGGGAAAATGGAACCAGAATCATTGTCATGTCGGCAGTATGTCGCTCTTGAACATGGCACTTGTCCGCATTTCTGTCGGGGTGGGGACATCTCATCTCGTTTTTCACTTGCCTTCGTGGGTTTGGGTGATCTTGTTTGACCTCTCATCTGCTCATTGCCTCGTCACCATGACCTCTGATCATTTGATGTCAAATACTGCCAAGTCCACTGTTGTGCCGCCAATATGTTCAAGAGAAGTTGACCTCTACGAAATAATCAACCTCCCTCTGATAACTCACATAATCCTGATTCACAAAACATATTATCCCCCTCTGTCTCGTGTCGATGATGTGGGAAACATTATGGCCCACCTTCGATCAAGGTCGCTTCCTGTCAACTTCAGCTCATTATCCGGGAAGTTGACCTAGAGACTCCCTTTAGGTGCCTTGGAGCCTGCATGCCTCAATGGCAGGTTCTTCGTGTTCGACGGGAGGTTTGCATCATTGACCTTCGATCGAATGATTCTACGGGTGTTCAACGCCGGCTCAATGATTCGCACGTCGTAGATTGTACCTATAGTACCTTGAGGGCCATTTTCATTATTGGTGGTACCTCTCGCGTCTGTTAACAGTTTTCATCATTGACTGGTAATCAGACGATGTTCCTGCATGTTCGACTTCGACTCCCATATTCGCATGCTTGAACTTGTACTTTGTTCAGATCAAGATGGAGCGCAAGACCTTGGATTTTATCTGTTGGGATCCAAGTTGCGATTTTGTGGATTATTATGATTATTACATGACTCATTCACTGGATGGTTGCGACCATGCCTGAGTCTATTTATCGATCCTCACTGGATGGCTGCGTCCATACCTTGGATCTAGATT